>ML685802.1:15059068-15079936 GCA_007922175.1 Pelusios castaneus
AAATAGAATTCCTAGACATAAACTATATAATCATTCCCAGCAAATCACTACCTTTCTATTGATACCAAACATGACATAGTTCCTATGGATTATAGCATTTATGATATATGAATAGAAAATAATATAATAAATGCTTCCCTAAATCCAGACAGTGTCACACTGTGTCCACATGCCCTGCCGTTTGGGGGGCATGCCAGGCTCTCCCTGTGCCCCCCCACCGGCAGGGAGGGCATTGGTGTAGTCCTGGGGTAGCCCTAAGTCGACTTAGGGCTACCCCAGGGCTACACTGGCTTAATTCGACTTTAGAAAGTCGAATTAAGCCTTAGGTCGAGTAGAAAGGTGGTTTAATAAAGTCGACTTTATTTTCCTTAAGTCGACTTAAGCAAGCTGCGTAAGTCAACTTAAGCAAAGTGTAGTGTAGACGCAGGGCACATTAAGTCGACTTAAGCCAAGCTTAAGTCGACTTAATTTACCAGTGTAGACGCAGCCATTCAGAGGGAGCGTTGATCTTCTTACTAAGTGCTGGTGCTGCATTGCAAAGATGACGGGCCATATTCTCATCTGTTATACTCATCCAATGTCATTAACTTATATACGGCTGCATGGGTGAAACTGAGAACAAAAATTTGGCCTATATCCAGTGTGTCACAATGTTTTAAAATGTTCACTGTAGCTGTGGCTCGTGTACTTTCCCATAGGTATTTATAGTGGCTAGAGCAAAGATTTATTGCTAGTTGAGTTTTTACTATTGTTTTGGTTTTAGCTGCCAGGAAAAATCTGACCTTTCATGGCCTTGAGCAAGTCTGATTTGTGTTTACATGGATAATCAACTACAGTTCAGTTTAAATAAAAAATAACTTTTTGCAGAACTAAGTTAAAGCAGGGGCACAATCTAGCCCCTATACGGCTATGTAGTGGAGTGGGGGGTGGCGGGGAATGAAGTAAAGAGATTCCACTCACCCTTCTGTGCATGGCCAGCATAAAGGAGGTTTAGAGAAAACAAATCCTGCACGCAATGGAGCACAGGAACTACTACAGTGTGGCTTTCCCTGTGAAATGACTCACTAAAAAGCAGGCAGGAGAGGTGGGTAGTAGGTAGAACCATAGCTCTTTCTCTCCCTTCATATGCCAGGTAATGGAGCTGATTTATTGCACAAGAAAGAGTATATAACCGCAGTGCCCTTTAAAGTGATGCAGCAAATTATTTGCATTCCAGCACATCTGAGAAATTTTGGGAGACACTGTACCTCATGCCAGGCTGCTCCTCATATCTGGCCTGGTGTGCTGCTGTAACCCCCCAAACTCCACTCCTGAACCCCAATTCACCCCACCTTGCCAGGTGACCTCTCTCTACTGAGTCAGTCCACACCAGCCACCAGCTTGTAATTGGTCCCAGGCAGTGGGTGTAAATCCATTAGCCACACAGGCTTCAACCTCAATGGGTGCATCTACACTTGTAAATTAAGTCGATTTAAACTTGCTTAAGTCGACTTAATTTACTCTGTGTCTACACTACACTTTCCTTAAGTCGACTTAAGCACACTGCTTAAGTTGACTTAAGGAAAATTAAGTCGACTTTACTTAACTTGCTTTTAAGTTGACTTTTGGCTTAATGCCATGGGGGTGGCACAGGTAGAGCCTGGCATGCCCCCCTGCTGGGCAGGGCAGAGCCCTGCCCACCCTGCCCCTATGCCCTGCCAGGATCCCTGTCCCCTTTTGCCCCTTTGTACCTAGGTACAATGGGGCAAAGGCTGAGCCCCCAGCACTTGGCAAGGGGTGCCTCCCCTACCCCCGTGGACCTGTCCCAGGTCCATCTAGCCCCTAGAAGTCGACCTAGGCATCCAGTGGGGACTGTCTAGGTCAACTTTGTAGGGTCCCCCCTAAGTCGACTTAAAATTTAGGTGTGGACGTGCTAAGTCGACCTAACAAATTCAACGTAGCTAAATCCACCTAAATTGACAAGTGTAGACATAGCCTGTGAGAGTAGAGAGTGCTAATCCCAAGCCAAATTTCAATTTGGAATTATCCAAATGGGTTATTTATATTCTTTCTACTCAAATTCCCCCTACAGCTTTAACAAGAAATGGTTTTCTTCATTTCTTCTTCTAAACCATTGGGTGTGCTGATGTGTGCTACTCAGAAGATGCCAGGTTTCACCTCAGTGGATGCTGAGCTGTCTGTGATAACTAAAATTTTTATCTTGGGGTCCTTCCTCCACCCCAGACCTGTATACAGAGAGACTTTTCATATGTGGATGCAGTCCCTCCTTCCTGGATAGAGGGACCAGTGACAGTGTTATTCTTTCACCCTACCCCCACAGAGGTCCCACCCTACCCCCACAGAAGTCCCTGACTTTGTCAAGGGGTTTTTACAGGGGATAGTGGTGAGCTGATGAGCTGAGGGAAAAGTGGACAACTCCTGATTTAAACCAACAGGATGGTCAGGGGTGGTTTTAGGGATTCCGGAGCCCCTGGGCAAAAGTCAAGGATGGGGGGCCCCCATCCTTGACTTTTGCCCCCACTCGCCGTGGCTCCCACCAGCCCTTCCACTGCCCCCCCCAGCCTCGCCAGGGACCCCACAGCTGGCCTTTTCAGGGTCTGTGCCACAGACCCCCCAGCGCACCCCACTGGCTTCTCTAGGCCCCCCCCCAGCTCCCAAGCAGGCCTTGCCAAGGCCACCTCCAGGCCTTTGGCCACCATGGGGCTACTGGCCTCTCCAGGCCTCCCGTCCCCCACACCGGCCTCTCCAGGTCTCTCACCACAGCCACCGGTCCTCCCCACAGCCGTGGCTTGGAGGCCCCTCCTCCACATGTAGGTCTGGGCAATTGTCCCACCTGTCCACCCGCTAAGATCACCTATGGGGATGATGCCCTTATAGGAGTTACATCAGTGTATAACCAATGGAAGTGACTGGAGACTCAACTGCTGCATGATTCTGGAAGTATGCTATTTGCAGGGCACGTCATCACTGCAGGGTAAACTTGAGTGGCCAGTGTGACAGATTGATGATATTCTATATTACCCTGAACAAATCTTTCAGAATTAAGATAAACTTTAATGTGTTTAGTTAAACCTAACTGAAGTTAACACTTGGGGGATATGTTGTATTGCAATGCAATTGGATATGTGTTATTGTGGCATAGTATATATCTTCTCTAGTCAGAAGGTGGATACTACTGTACTTCTATCATTTTGACTCTACATTGAAGCTAACCCCCCAAGGGAGATATGCATAGACTAGTTTAAAATAGATTCTTCAGGGAATCAATAGACAAAAAAAGTGCTTTTGGATAAATAGCCTGTTTTTAAACTGGCTCATGACCTTCTTCTGATCCAGAAAATAGACAGAACCACTGGTCAATGGAGGTCCCCAGATCTTTCGGAACAGATGGAGGGACTGGGTGTTTGTTCTGAGCTGGAGATGTGATGAAATGGTAATCATAAGGAACCACTGGTTCTTTCAGAATCCATGCTAGGCTTGGGGTTAATTCTGGTTAGCTTATTAGCAGGTATATAGATTCTTTTATTGATTTTGATGTTCTCCCTGTAATTCTCTTTGTACCTTAAGAATAAAACCGATTGTGACTTGAGTGATTTAGCCGGCAGCCTCACTGCAAAGTGGCTGGGTTACCAGCCTGAGATGGGCTCTAACCCAGGCCCCCAACTGAGTCACACCACCAAACTTAGGTGAGAGGGTTTGGTGTGTGGACAGGTAAAAGGTTGTGATAATGTCCAAGTAAAAGTCTGAGTTAATTATCTAATTAAGGACATAACCCCAGAATACGAATTAATCAGAAAAGCTGTGTCTTACCTCAGAATGGTCCCAGCGATTAGAATTGACAAGTATTTTTTTCTCATTTTCAAAGGCAGAAGTTGGTCTAGTTCTCAGAGTAGAGGACCAGAAACTTGAGTTTTGGTGCTGACATTGTCCCCGACTCCCTTTGCGGCCTGAGCAGCATCCCATGAATTCCTATGCCTCAATTCCCCCACCAGTTAACCCCCAAAATACATAGTTAGGACAATTAATTAGTAAATTGTGTATGTGTTTTGAAAATGGAAAAACATTATGTAAATGCTGAGGATTATGATGAATTTTTTAAAACAGTACTTAGGTCTATTTTAGAGACCAAAGGTGGCCTAATGTTCATAAGTTGCTAAGAACACTCAGCTTTCGTTATGTTCATTCCCCCCCTTAAAACAGTTGAGGTTAATTAAGATGACTAAATAAGGATTTAGTGCTTAACTCTAGTCACCTAAGTTGAAAACCTAATCACATGAGTTTGACTTATAATTATTATTATTTGAGTAATAGGAAGTGTTGTCAACTAACTTATACTGGGTGAATATGATATGTATTTCTTTGCACTTTTAATCCACGCATGAAGATTTAGATATAAGGGAAAATATTTCTGTTATTAATCAACAACTGAATCATTTGAATGTCAATATTAACATTAATCCTATAAGGGAAAGCCTAGGACTTGCCATGCTTGCTCCTTTTCAAGCCTAGGAATGGAAACCTTGGGTTGATTACACAGATCACTGTCACATCACTGTAGTATATTTTACCCTAGGCACAAACTAAGTTAATATTTTATGAGGTGTTTATCAGCATGCAGAAAAGTAATGGCTGAAGCAAACTGATGGAACTGTCATCTGTGCTCCTTTGAGAATCTTAAAAGTAAATAAAGTTGCTTTAAAAAAGGGGGGGGGGGGAACAGCAGGGTTCTATGTTCCTGGAATTATTCCCAGGACACTCTATCCACAAAAGCACATGTTGTTATTAGTTAGCTGTAATAGAAGTGTAGCTTTTGGACAGCAACTGGGTGCTCATTTCGTAGAATAGAAAAACATACCTTTCATCAGGTCATAAGAAGGGAATTTATTGGAAAGTTGTTAAAATCGTAGGTTGGAAGTACATACAAAGAGAGATTTATGCAATTAGCAAACTGAAGTTGATATTTTCACTGAAGGAAATTTCCATGTGTAATGTGTTTAATTGCTAAGGAAAGGGGTAGGTAATTTAGCGATGATGTAGGGCCTTATGTGGTAGATTTCCTTAATTCTAGGTAAAGAATTATATCCAACTCTTTTTTAGATGAGGTCCTTTGAGAAGGAAAAATCTTGTACACCTTTGAATGTTGTGAATTAGTCTTTTTTAATCTACTGTTTAAATACATTTTATTCTAAATTAGCATTGTTCCAATTTGCACTTTGCTTAGATTGACAGCTATATTTTGACTTCAGTGTTCATCTTAATTTCTCATCCATTACATATGTTTCATTACCTTTGGTTCACACTACTTAACCTTCTGTTACTGCTACTTTTATTTTGGTTTAAATATATCTTGTGGAAAGGAAAGATCTGTATGCAACTGCTGCCATTGTGTAGACTTTAGAATAATGGCTGGCACAATGACATGGGCCCTGAAACAACTGTCCTTTCTATCCAGTTAGCCTGCAAAACTTTAAATTATTCTTTTCTATATCAAAAGCAGATGGATAATAAAAGTGACAAAAATGTGAACAAATAAGCTAAAAGAGAAGAAGAATTTGCTAGTGAAGAAAGAGTATTGGGTTGATCATATCTGTATGAAGCAGTCTGACTAACTGCACATTGTAGCCACCTATTGATGTAGCCGTGTTGGTCCCAGGATATCGGAGAGACAAGACGGGTGCAAATTCCAAAGGGGTTGCCGTGTTAGTCCAACTCAGCCAAACAAACAAGGGCTATGTCTACAGTAGGAAGTTATTTTGAATCAAGGAGGCTTAATTCGAACTAATTTTAGCCTGGTCCACACTAGGCTTTCATTAGTTCAAATTAAGGGCTTCCTTAATTTGAACTAGTAAATTTGGTTCCTTAATTCGAATTAATGCTTAGTTCAAACTAGTTAGTTCGAACTAAGCCCAGTGTGGCCATGTTAGTTCGAACTAGCTGCTTAGTTTGAACTAACTGGCAAGCTGAAATTCCCTCCTAATTCGAACTAGCAAGTGCCTGCATGGCCCTGCTAGTTCGAATTAGATTTCTAATAGGGACATGCTAGTTCAAATTAGTTTAATATAGTTCGAATTAGCTAGTTCACATTAACTAATTTGAACTAGCATTTTTAGGTGTAGACATAGCCAAGGAGTCCTGTGGCACTTTTAAAGACTAACAAATGTATTTATCGCATGAGTTATCGTGAGAGAAAATCCCACTTCATCAGATGCAGTAATACTGGACAATCTTTTATTGGACAAACTTCTGTTGGTGAGAGAGACCAGCTTTTCAGCTATTCAGAGCTCTTCTCTAGAGCTAACTGATAGGTCAGAGGTATAAAGCAATTACTTTGTGAAAAGTGCTATCCATGGGTGATATGGTGTTTTGGTCTTTTATCAGTTTTCTGTGAGAGTTCTTGGTTAGTCTTTAAAAGTGCCACCAGACTCCATGTCTATTTGTAAGTGGAGTGATTGTCTGGCGTCACACACAGTTGTTATAGGGGTGGTTAGTGTACTGCATGATGTACACCACATGGTGTAATAAGCACATTTAGGACCCAGGAATCTTGTAAGATTGGTTGTGAGGAGTGTTTATTGTCATAGCAGTGGAGATAGGTTTTGCATAGTTTTTTCTGGCAGGGTCAAGTGCCACTTTGAGTTGGTGCATCCTTGTCTTTGGGGAGCTTGTACAGGAAAATGATAAAAGGCAAATCAACATATCACCTCTGGGTGAACACCTTTCACAAAATGATCATGCTGTATCCAGGGCCAAATTACTGCCGGGGCTTTAGGGGCATAAGCCTCTGGCCCTGGCCTAAAAGGGGGCCCCGTGGCCCCCCCCAAATCTAGCCTGGCCGGCAGGGGCATTCTGACAATGTGCTGGCCAGTGCTCTGAGTCCAGCCAGGAGCTGGGGCTTGTGGAGCCTTTTCAAATCTCCCGCCCCCTGCTGTGCAGCAGAGGCAGGAAATGTGAAAGTGGGAGATAGGAGGTAGTGGGGTCCATGTCTGGCAGCTCTCCAGCAGAGTAACATGAGTAGTCTGCTGGGAGGGCTTGGAAGCTGGACGCTCTGGGCTGGGGCCTTGGGTGGGGGAAGGGGCTAGGGAGTCAGCTGGGACAGGTGCGGGTGGCTCGGGGGCCAGATGCGGGGTGGAAAGTGAGTCCAGGGGCTAGGTGCTGGGCTGGGAAAGGGAAATAGTGGGGGGAGGGGTCTTCCCAGCCAGGTGAGGGAGGAAGGGAATTGGCCTGGCGGGGAGGTTAAATCTGGGATCCTGTGGAGTTTTAATTTTGTTAGTCTTTAAAAGTGCCATAGGACTCTTTTTTTTGGTAACATTTAAATCACATTTGAAAAGGTGGCCAGTACAAAGGTGAACATGAAGCAATGAAAAACACAAGGAGTCCTGTGGCACTTTTAAAGACTAACAAATTTATTTATTACATGAGCTTTCGTGGGAGAAAATCACACTTCATCAGACGCTATGAAGATGGGAAAGTTACAGAATGGGAGTAAATTAAATGCAGGGAAGTGTATGACACAGGATCAGGTCAGGCTGTAACAGCAAAACAAAACTCCTTGTTTGTTTTGCTGACCCAACAGGGCTACCCCTTTGGAATTTGTGAAACAATGAGTTCAGTATCAGGTGTGAATACTCGCTAGCATCCATGATAATCTGTGAGCTTCCACACCTCAGAGCCCCTCAGCATTGTAATGAAATGCTGGGATGTTTGCATTGTCTCTTAGCTCAAGTATGTCAACTGGCACTCATGCAGACCAGGATGAGTGTTTCCCTACAAATTCCAAAGGGGTGTCCTTTCAGGGCCGGCCCAACCATATACACAAACTAGGCAGTCGCCTAGGGCACCAGACTCTAAGGGTTGCCTAATTACACAAGTGATTTTTTTCTCTAATATCTTATCATTTTTCTCTATGTTTAATGGGTGTGGGGCACCAAAATCATAGTTCGCCTCGGGCACCAAAAACCATTGGGCTGCTCCTGTGTCCTTTAAAAGTGCCACAAGACTCTTTGTTTGTTTTGTTTTGCATCTCTGATAGGGATTTATTTCATTTCCACAATTGAGTTGTATTGCCTGAACAGCCTGGGGAGCTCTACAGGGCATACATCGGCATTTCTTGTGCTCAAGCCACAGAGAGGTAGCTATATTAGTCTAATTCAGCAAAACAAACAAGGAGTCTTCTGGCATTTTTAAAGACTAACACATTTATTTATCACATGAGCTTTCCCACTTCGTCAGATGCTTTTAAGGTCCCCATTTTCAAAGATTTTCTCCCATAAAAGCTCATGAGATAAATAAATGTGTTAGTCTTTAAAAGTGCCACAGGACTCCTTGTTTATTTCTTGTAATGTTTAACTTTTTTAAACTGTGTCAGTTGATATGTTAGGGTGCATCTACACGTACAAATTAAGTCGACTTAAGCTTGCTTAAATTGACTTAATTAAATCTGCATCTACACTACATTTTCCTTAAGTCGATTTAAGCAACAGCTTAAGTCAACTTAAGGAAAATTAAAGTCGACTTTATAAAACCTACTTTAAAGTCGACTTTACTGGCTAAGTCGACTTTATTAAATCGACTTAGCCAGTGTAGACACAGAGTAGCCCTAAGTTGACTTTAAGTCGACTTAAAGAGCTCCAGGGCTTCCCCACTGACCTCCCTGCCAGGGTGGCTGGCACAGGCAGAGCCTGGCATGCCCCACCACAGGGCAGGACAGAGCCCTGCCCACCCTGATCAGGTGCTCAGCATTTGCCCAGGTACAATGGGGCAAATGCTGAGCCCCCTGGCACTTGGAAAGGGGTGCCCCCCCTGCCACCATGGACCAGTCCCAGGTCCACCTAGCCCCTACAAGTTGACTTAGGCGTCCAGTGTGGACAGTCTAAGTTGATTTGGCAGGGTCCCCTTTAAGTCAACTTAATTTTTGAGTGTAGACATGCTAAGTCGACTTAACAAAGTCAATTTAACAAAGTCGACTTATTTGGCCAAGTGTAGACATAGCCTTATAGCTACAGCTCAAAATGTTTTAAGTCACTATGCATAGTTGAGAATGAAGCACTAGGGCACTTAATATATTTGTTTAATATCCAATGAGCTTATTCCTAAAAAGTCAGAGCAGTGAGTTTTTTGTTTAATTTCATTGCATGTCTCTGTGCTAGTCTGTGTTTATGACTTGGTGAGCCCATCTCAGATTTTATTTTGGCACTAATTGGAATTTATTAATGCAGATATAATTTAAAGATGAAGAGTAAATTGTTTTTCCTGTTAGTTTTAAAGCACCTGCTCAAAGATTGTTTTACATAACCTATATGAGCTCTTAAGCAAATTAAACCACATATACATAAGTGTCTTTTAATAGTTATCCCTACTATTACCAGTCTCACTGTGATTTTAACATTTCAACATGCTGAAATGTTCACTTGCAGATAGGCAGTTCTGAGGCGGGGGGCAGAGGGTATTGGTTGGATATGTTGAATGCCTGTCTGGTAGCAGTCTGTACTGATGGAACGCTTCTTAAACTTCATGGTGCAGTACTACATGTGAGAATATTAAATGACTGGAGGTTTATAAAGAGGAATTTATTATATACAATGAAATAAATAAAGAATAGATTTATCCTCGGACAATTTTCTTTGAAAATACACATGTATCTTAATTTAGTCAACCCATTGCCATCAATAAAATACTCAGCACACAAAGAACCAAACCCTTCCCAATTAACCAACGCAACCCAACACCTCACAGAAAGACCTTGGAGCAAGCCTGGAATGTCAACGAAGTTTGGCTATCAAACAGGGGTGTCACTGGGTATGGGACCCCTGCCCCGAATCCTTTTCGTATGTAACAATTCCTCTGCCACCTGCCCAGCCCCCCAGCAGCCTCTGGCCCACCCATCTTCAGGCTGCCTACAGTAGCAATGCTGTCTACAACCATTGTGTCCTTAATGTTAAGGAAGCTCTCAGGTACAATGGGCCCAGAGAGAAACCTGATGAACCGTTAAGGACACAATGGTTGTAGACAGCCTGTCTGGGTGTTTCCCCAGACTCACACAAGTTGAAGTATAGATATAACAACCATATTCCTAACTTCTAATACAAAAACAATTCCTATACATAAACTATATAATAATTCCCAGCAAATTACTACCTTTCTATTGATACCAAACATGACATAGTTCCTATGGATTATAGCATTTATGAGATATTAATAGAAAATAATATAAATGGTTCCGTAAATCCAGACAGCATCACACAGGGCTCTACCCTGCCCTTTGGGGGGGGGGCATGCCAGGCTCCCCCTGTGCCCACCCTCTAGCAGGGAGGGCATTAGTGTAGTCCTGGGGTAGCCCTAAATCGACTTAGGGCTACCCCACATCTACACTGGCTTAATTCGACTTTAAAAAGTCGAATTAAGCCTTAAGTCAAATTAAATCTAGATTTAATAAAGTCGACTTAATTTTCATTAAGTTGACTTTATTTTGCTTAAGTCGACTTAAGCAAGCTGCTTAAGTGTAGTGTAGATGCAGGGAAAATTAAGTCGACTTAAGCAAGCTTAAGTCGACTTAATTTACAAGTGTAGACGCAGCCCTTGTTTGTTTTGCTCCACTAAACTAACATCACTAATAAAGACACTAGATTTATTACAATAATATGTAGCCCATTAATTTCCCTTTTTGCCCTATGACTACAGAACAGTTAACGGACAACTTCCCTTGAAAGGTGCTAACTAACTACTTATGCTAAACTATCTGTTCAATCTTGTATTTAGCTGTGAAACTTAGTACCTTTCCCAGACCTGGAGAAGAGCTCTGTGTGGCTCTCTTGTCTTTTTTACCAATAGAAGCTGGTCCAATGAAATGTATTACCTCACCACCTTCCCTCTCCAGTGTAACTAACACATTCTGGTTGGAACACTCTTCATGAGAAATCTGTAGATGTATAAAAGGCCAGACTAATTGGTAGCTGTATTATTCTTTCACTTTAACCTGGGGTGTCCTTTATACTGCTTTGCTGTTGTAGCCTCTGGTCTGGACTGTTCACAAACAGCCTTCAGCAAGTAAGTCACTCCCAGCTGTGTCTGTGTGTGCTGTAGCCTGCCAGCCACACTTTGGCCCCTACTAGCCTTTGTTATACTACAGAGTGACCCTGACATACTTCCAATCTTAGGCTATGTCTACACTTGGCCAAATAAGTCGACTTTGCTAAGTCGACTTAACAAAGTCGACTTTAAGTTGACTCTGTTAAGTCGACTTAGCATGTACACACTATAAAATTAGGTCGACTTAAGGTTGACCTTGCCAAATTGACTTAGAGCATCCACACTGGATGCCTAAGTTGACTTCTAAGGGCTAGGTGGACCTGGGAGTGGTCCAAGGTGGAAGGGGGGGCACCCCTTTAAAAGTACCAGGGGGTTCAGCATTTTCCCCATTGTACCAGGGTACAATGGGGGCTAAGCAGGACAGGGGCAGAGTATAGGATCAGGGGGGGCAGGGCTGTGTCCTGCCCTGTGGGTAGGCATGCCAGGCTCTGGCCTTGCCAGGCACACTGGCAGGGAGGTCAGTGGGGGAGCCCTGGAGGCCCTTTAAGTAGACTTAAAGTCGACTTAGGGCTAAGCCATGTCTACACTGGTTTAAGTCGACTTAATAAAGTCGACTTAGCCAGTAAGTCGACTTTAAAGTAGGTTTTATAAAGTTGACTTAAAATTTCCTTAAGTCGACTTAAGCAGCAGCTTAAGTTGATTCAAGGAAATTATAGTGCAGGCACAAAGTAAATTAAATCAATTTAAGCTGGCTTAAGTCGACTTAATTTACAAGTGTAAATGCATCCTTTGATTCCCCCCCTAGAAATCTATGTCCTGTACTGCCCAGCCCTCTCCTGGACAATACAGATCTACATAAAGTCTGTTATTGCTTTAACAAAAATAATACACAAGTAACTTACCACCTCAAGCGGAGTTTCCTAAATACTTCAAATTAAATATAATGGATTAGATAAAACGTAGATCTTTGTGGATAAATATTTGTTTTATTGTTTTAAGTGAGTACGAATGATGAGACATAAAAGTAAGAAGTCTGAAATGATGACAACTACTGGTGTCTAATTTGACAAACTATATCACATTCAAGCAAAGCTTTTGACCATATGCTCTCAGCTCAGCCGTCTTAGACCTAGACTATACTGTGGGGCTAAATCAATGGGAGATACCCAATCTGCATGCAGCAGAATGCCTATCTCCTGTCGGCTTAGTTACTTTGACTTAAATGCACTGTCTTCACTTGGCTGCATCGACCAGTAACGCTCTCCCACCAATGCAGTGTTACTTCACTTGGAGAGGTGGAGTTACTGCATTGATGGGACAGCAGTTCTGGGATGATTGAGCAGGTCTACACTGGCTACTCAATTGATTCCTGCTGCATCGATCCCCATGGATCGATGCAGCATTTTCAGTACAGACAAGCCCTTACTGACAAAACTTCTTAGGTCAGGACCCCTATTCCAGTCCAGCTCTGCTTCCTTTGTCCTTTAGATGTAGTGCTGAGTAGGACAGTGTCACAGGGTGTTTATCCCTCCTTTTAATAGTGTCAGTCCCCTTGTTAAGAAACATTTCCAGCTGAGATTCAGGAGACAAAGAGTCTGTGAGGAAGGGATGTTTCCTGATGCTTTTACGTTTGGTTCCCTTCCTGTTTGATGACTGTTTACTGCTTAAGCAGAGTCCACATTCTTTTGTTTGTGACAGATCTATTTGCTAAACTCAATTTGGAACATGTGGTAAGAACACCATAGAGTGGAATCTTATAACTTCATACACATATTATCAGGACAATAATGACTAGCAAATAATTAGTTTTCAGCTGATAGCGCCTGTGTACAAAGATAATTACAATAGGGTGTAGGGTGCGAGCATGGAGGTACATTCTGTGACTGGTGAAATTAGCAGAGGATTGACATATTTATATCAAGGTTGCAATTATATAACCACTATGCCTGTGTCGTTTGGTATGTAGAGGGCAAAAGCTAACTGAAACAAATAATTTCTCTGATGATTTACCATTCAACAAGAAGTTAGTTTTGCTGTTAAATTAACAGGTGATCACAGCTTTAAAACAATGCAGGCACAAAATGGAAGGTAGCAGCTGGCCACCTTGTATCTCTTGGCCCCATGATTACTTCAGTGAATATAGTCTGATTTCAGATTAGGAAGCTTGGTTTTTAACACCTAAGTTGACAAGAAAAGTCAGTTGTTTGGTCTTAAATTTCCATTTGTTTACATTCCTCCTCCTCATGTAATGACACGGACACCAGTTATCTTGACACTGTTTCAGGTCTTGGCCTGGATTCAGTATTGGAAATTGAATTGCCTGCAGGATTGCATTGACAATTGTGATTCATTCATGACCCAAACTGCCATTACTTCATCCTTTCTCTCTAGTTGTGGTGCATTTTTGAAGGACTTCAAATGCCAGCTGTCACAGGAAAATCATTTTCTGCCTGCTAAATTTTTGAACATACAAATGCAAGAGTCAGGGCTGTTTCATTCCTCCTCACACAATCTGACTCCCCAAATGCATCTTAAATGTATCTAAAAAATTAGAGATGAGCCTTTATGATGATAGCGGGAGTATACGTAAGTGGAATACTTTCTTTCTTTTCTTCTTCCATCAGCTTAGATTGCCTTTAGCTTCCTCTCTGAATTTAGCCCATGGGTTTGATTCTCCTCTCACATATGGTGTGATCCCATTCCCACTGAAATCAATGGAAAGACTCCCACAGACTTCAGTGAGAACTGAATCAGTCCCTTATATCTACTATAAATCAAAAGTACAATCCACATGTATGTTATTGTGAGTGCTCAAGTGAAGGCCGTGTCAGCGGCTGCATTCCAAAGCTAGCATATTGCAAGGTTTATAACTTTATGATAAAGTTTTATTCCTCAGTAAAACTTGGCAAAAAAGAGTGTAGACTTGGTGAGCGCTCTGTTTTCCTTTGTTTTTTGTTTGTATGAAATACAAAATAAATCAATGTCGCTATTTTTAACTTAAGGGATACAACAAAATAAATAGTGGTTTCTGGAGGGCTTTCTCCCTCTCCCCCTCCCCCTCCTCAGATTACAAACTAAGAGTGTTCCCTAGATTTAAACTCTCAAATATGTATTAAAGCCCTTCAAGGGGAACTGATTATTTCATTTGCAAAAACAGTTGCTGCCTGTGTGCAGTTTGAAGAAAGATTTTATGAGGAGAGTTAGACCATAGTTATGGGCAAATTCTCCTCTGTCATCTGCATTGTGGATCTCTACTGCATATGTCTATTTTTCACTTTTTTCACATTCAGACTTCCATTGATGTCCAAGAAAAAATTATCAACGAAACATGCTCAGAAAATAGATGTTTCCAGTGGGAATTGGACAAGACAATTTTACCCTAAGTATAGGCATGGACTAAATTCTTAGATACAGGAATCATAACTTGATAGTGTAACATTTCAATATTTTTGCACTTATAGAAATCCACTAAAATGTACAGATTCTTTTGTACCACATAAATTCATACACTTATTTCAGAGAATGTTCTTGTATTTCACAATGACAGAAGTTGCTTACTTTTCTTTTGAGGTGCTCTGTGAAATATTTATTTATATTTTCTTTGCAAGTCATGTGTCCTGGCAACCTTTGTTCACTTGAGGAGCAACAATGTAAATATCTTTGAAGTCTACTGCTGCTGAGCTTAAATTTCCCAAAAGGGGATTACCAGAATTCATACCTGCCTACCTTGGGGAGAAAGAGAGACCTCTTTTTAACTCACTTAAAAAACACTGAACCAGAAGAGCTTTTTGGAAGGGCTGCTGGCAATGAAATCTCTCCATTGTTTTATCTTGGGATATTTACTGGATTTATGAAGGTAGGTGAGGTGATCTGTAGTTTTCTTGGGTATGTCTACACTAGCAATTTAAGTCGACTTAAGGACACTTAAGTCAACCTAAATTACTCCATGTCCACACTGGACTTTCATTAAGTCAACTTAAAAAAATTGCTTACGTTGACTTAATGAAAGCTTACGTCAACTTAATAACAACTGCCCATTAGGTTGACTTAAGCCGTAAGTTGACTCCTTAAGTCGACTTAAGGACGGTGTGGACGGGAAGTAACCCTTAAGTCGACTTTATTAAGTCAACTTAAGGCCAGTTAGGTTAACTTAACAAAGTGGACTAAGTCAACTTAAAGTGTTACCAATTTGTTAAGTCAACTTAATAAGGTCGATTTTAAGTCAACTTAAAGTTGATCCTATTAAGTCGACTTAACAAAGTCAACTTAACTTTTTTTAGTGTAGACATACACCTTGTACAGCTCATTGTGCTGTCTAGGAAGTTAATTCTGTCCCAGGGAATGTCCCAAAGAAAGTTTTATGCATGGGTGTGGTGGTTCTTGAAGTTAAGGTGCAAATCTATGAGGTAGTTCAAGTCAACTGTGCAGAGGATGAAAATATCATTGATGTAGCTCAGAAATATAATTGGTTCTGTGGAGCATTTGTCCAGAAATTCTTCTTCAAAGTGATTCATGAAATGGTTGGCATGTTGTGGAGCCATCCTAGTACACATGGCTGCTCCCATGGTTTGGACAAAGTGTTTGTTGTTGAATGTAAAATTGATGTGGGTGATGATGCAATGGATGAGTTTGGTGATGTGTTTGGAGCAGATATCTGAGGATTGCACCCCATTGTCTAGTAAATATGCCATCATTGTGAGGGATGTTGGTGTAGAGAGAGGTGACATCCCTGGTGGCAAGCATGGCGTTCTAAGGGAGGCTATTAATGCTGTGCAGTGTGTGAAGAAAGTCAGTTGTGTCCTGGGGGGAAGCTGGCCCTTTGTGTGGCTAGTGATTGGAGGATGACTTCTATGACTCTTTATATTCCTTCAGTCAGAGTGCTCTGGCCAGATATGATGAGTCTGCTGGGGTTCCCTTGTTTGTGTCTCTTGGGAAGTATTTAGATTAAACAGGGGGTCTCAAACTTTTTTTGCTGGGATGTCTTTGAAAATATTTCAGGCTGTGACACCTGCCCCCCATGCACTCTCACTCCTACTTTGCTCCTGGGGTAGTGCTGCCGTCAAAGCTGAGCATCTGGGCAGCAACTGTTATTCTCTCTCCATCTAGCTCTGAAGGGCTCTGGCTGTCAGCCACATGCAGGGCTGATAACTGGGCTGCAGCTTTAGCATGTCAGAGTTGACAACTTGTGACCCCACATAATACCCTCACAACCCCTTGGGAGGTCCTGCCCTCTCCCTCCTTTGAAAACCTCTGAGTAAAAGGTCTATTTTAACAGTAAGTACACAGAGGAATAGCCATAAAGGCGGGAGGGGGAGTCATTCTCCACTAGTGAGGTGTCGGGATGCACATCCATGCAGCCCTAGGGCATGATCTATGTAACTTTTCTGTTCGATTTTGCAATGTAATTGTGTGGTTTGACGCCAAATATGCCATACCAGGTTCCTTTGTGAATGCTCATAACATATTCTACATAATTACAATGGTGTCACATTTCCTACAACAAATGTGTGTACAGATATGAAGCATGTTACAAGTTCAGACTCTCAAGAGTGTCTCTAGCACAGAGGCTGGAGAATTACATGACTATGGGAATGTAAATGTCCTCCCTGGCTCAGGTAGAAGTAAAGAGAATCATATGACAGCACTGAGGGACTGTCAGGGGTTTGTAAAAACAAAGATACAGACTGTTTGGGAAAGAAGCTGTGGACTCTGACCTGGAGAACTCCATCTCAGTACAACTTCAAGCAAGTTCTAGGCCCTGTCTTGTAAAAGGCAGAGAATGGCTGTAAAACACCAAACAGCTGAACACCTTTCACATAATCTTGGACTATGAGGTTAGTTTAGGTAAAGATATTAGATTAGGACGTGGTTCATACCTTTTATTTGGTAGTGGTCACTCCTGGCTCATTTATATTATAACTCTGCCTTGATTGGCCATTTGCTCACTTGAAATTGTGCTCTGATCAATAAACTAGTATTTGTTTTATCTAAAGCTGTGTGGTCTGTAGAGGGTGGGATGCAAAAGGCTGGGCACGATCCACTTCTTTGTTAAGTGGACAGACTTGAGACTATGGTGATTGGGGGTTGGGTCCCAATCCCTGTAAGACAGTGGTGTAGTATCTGGGGCTGGCAGGTGCTCGCTTGGGCATGTCTACACTTCTAAATTTAGGTCAACTTTAGCTAAGTCGACTTAGCATGTCTACACCTCAATTTTAAGTCAACTTAGGGGGGACCTTACAAAGTCAACCTAGAGCGTCCACACTAGACGCCTAGGTCGACTTCTAGGGGCTGGGGGGAACTTGGGCAGGTCCACGGTGGCAGGGGGGCATCCCTTGCCCAGTGCCAGGGGGCTCAGCCTTTGCCCCATTGTACCTGGGTACAATGGGGCAAAGGGGGACAGGGACCCTGGCAGGGCATAGGGGCAGGGTGGGTAGGGCTGTGCCCTGCCCTTTGGGGGCATGCCAAGCTCTCCCTGTGCCACCCCCCCTGGCAGGGAGGGCAGTGAGGGAGTCCTGGAGAGCCCTAAGTCGACTTAGAGTCGATTTAGGGCTACTCCAGGTCTAAACTGGCTTAAGTCGACTTTAAAAAGTCGACTTAAGCCAAAAGTCGACTTAAAAGCAGGTTTAGTAAAGTCGACTTATTTTTCCTTAAGTCGACTTAAGCAGCTTGCTTAAGTCGACTTAAGGAAAGTGTAGTGTAGACGCAGAGTAAATTAAGTCGACTTAAGCAAGTTTAAGTCGACTTAATTTACAAGTGTAGATGCACCCTCAGAAAGTACCAGACAATATGCAGTCAGACCTTCAGTTTTACATCTCATCAATCAAAGATTGTGAATTCCACTCTTTGGTCACTCACAACCAGCCTACCAGCATGCAGGTCACACATCTGGGTGTCTGGATGCATATCTGATCCTATCAGCAACACACTAGTCAAACTGGCTTTCACTAGCAATTAGCAAGATGATTCCCAACACACTCTGAGCCCTAAATTTCCCTGAAGCCATGGACCTTCTCCTGGAATGCTCAGAAAAATGATATGGTTCATTGCTCCAGTAAAGAGACAAAAACACATTACAGTTTATAATTTAATTGGGGCAAATACACCATTCCTTTTAAACACAGCATTAACTTGATTTATGTAAAAAAATGAAACAAGTCTATTAACTTAAGTAAATGATGCTAAGTAAAAAAAATAAAGTTATAAATGGTTACAAACAAATAAAAGTGAAAACATGCATCTAAAAGTCTAAAACTTAATCTAGTTTTGGTCAAGATAGTTTCTTTAACAGTCATTCTTCTTCCCAACCACAGCTGACTTTCCCTCAGTCAGGATCTTCCACAAAAGCACAAGGTTCTGGTTTCCCTTTTCTTCTTAGGTAAAAGAGCTTTGCCTAAGCAGATTTCTCACCTATATGCAGCTTCAGAGATTCCAACTCCATAGTGTTTGAAGGGCCCCTCTTTCTCAGCTTGCAAGAGCTCTGTTTCCTTGTATCAGCTTGCTAATGGATGCCTAAAATGGCTTTCTGTGATTGGTTATGTGTCCCAAATGAGCTTGGTTCAGGGGCAGCAAGCCCTTCTGTGTGCTCAGCCACCCCTATTGATGTCTATGCATAATATGGCTTCTATTGTTTTGATTCTACAATGCTTAATTTACACAGGACAGAGGTAAATAGTTGTGTCTCACCCCACCCCCGTCTGTGCAGGAATTGTTCCTTCCTGTGTTCAGCCACACAGTTTAAAACATAATATCAATGTGTTAATACAGACATTTTACAATGCTATTAGTCACCATCATGTTAAAGGCATTTATAAAAGGCTTTACAAAATACATTAATATAGTAGAGAATCCATTGATTCAATTGCTTTTTATTTAAGATATGGACCCTCTGTCTTTATAGCTCAGATAAAGATTCTCTTTTCCATTCTTCTTTTGCCACACTGTTTCTCCCTCACAATTTGTTATCCTGGAAGACAACAGAGTCTTGTGGCATTTTTAAAGACTAACAGATTTATTAATCGCATGAGCTTTCGTGGGAGAAAATCCCACTTCGTCAGACGCTTTGAAGATAGGAAAGTTACAGAGTGGGAGGAAATTAAATGCAGGGGAGTGTATCACATAGCATCAGGTCAGGCTGTAACAGCAAATCAAAGTAGGTGTTAGGATTCAAAACACTGGGGAACAGCACATAGAGGAGGGGGGAGGTCAATTCACTTGATGTAATGCGAGAAAAATCCATAGTCCCTGTTTAACCCCAAGGCAACTGAGTCAAATTTGCATATAGCTTTGTTTATCTGGCATGCCAATCTGCCTTCATTGTCTTGGCTGATGTTCAAGCTGGTCTAGACAAGCCAATACAAAGTCCTTTCCTTAGGGTGAGATTTGATAGGAAAATGCATTTTAAGAATTATAATTTATGTCCATAACTTTTAATATGCACCCAGTACATATATCACACAAGAAAATTAATTATCAGTTAGTTATGAGCTTTCCAGTGACATATTACATGATTCCTTCCAGATACAGACGATAACAATAGTGAATTGGAGCACACTAACCTGATGAGGCCAGCTGAAATTCATTACCTACTAGCTGTGAGCGTCTTGCCTGCTGGTACTGAGATGCTCTTAGGGTATGTCTATACTAGCAATTTAGGTCAACTTAAGGACCCTTAAGTCGACCTAAATTACTCAATGTCTACACCAGACTTTCAGTAAGTCAACTTAAGAAATTCCTTAAGTCGACTTAATGAAAGCTTAAGTCTACTTAATAAGAACCACCCATTAGGTCGACTTAAGTCTTAAGTTGATTCCTTAAGTCGACTTAAGGACAGTGTGGACATGGAATAACCCTTAAATTGTCTTTATTAGGGTGGTTAGGTCGACTTAACAAAGTGGACTAAGTCAACTTAAAGTTAAGTCTACTTAGTCCACTTTGTTCAGTCGACTTAATAAGGTCAACTTTAACTCAACTTAAAGTCGACCTAACTTGTTCTAGTGTAGACATAGCCTTTGTGTCACAGCATCACAGTACAAATTAAATAAGTGATTATTCAAAACTTTCCTTTTGCCATGGGTGGAGTGTGCCAATTAATACATTTTCACTCACTGCAAATTTGTTACAGACACTGGTGAACATGTATTCGTAGAATACATCCTATTCTTAGAAATCTTATTCACTTCACTGAGTCTTCTTAGTGTGCGTAAGGGGTTCCCAATCTGGCCCACTGACATTTATGTTTCAAGTTTGGGGGAATCTCTTATTAGGCTGACAGGATATACTTATGTGCCCTGACTCTGAAATATATGGGTGGTTGCTCTTAATGTCTCTGGTATCAATAAAGTATAGACTCATAACATATAGCCTAAGATCTTCCTTGTACATCTTTATATAGCATTATTACACCTTATTTTGAAACAATCACTTTTTCACTGTGTATATTTTTTTTTGAATTGTTACCAAGAGCATTGTTGTCAGGATCCAATATTAAATATACATTTCATTTCCCGATAATAGACTCAGATTGTTAGTTAGTTCTTAATCAAAATAAATATATTTATTCATGTACATATGTTATTGAAAGGGAGTTTCTTTGCAAAGAATAATTGCCACAGTGAGCTGATATATAGAACATGATATGGGGCGATCTTTTGGGAAGTGTCAGCATATAAATTGCATTTCTAAATGCTTTCCAGAGTGAAGTGCTACAACTATTTCTTTATACAGCCTTCTAATCTTGCTTTGGCTATTTGACATGTATGTGCATGTACATTAACAGGTCTGTGTATATGAGAGAGACAAAGAAACTTAAGTGATGCACAGGCTTTGCATTGGCTCTTTGGATGC
>ML685802.1:15084936-15109607 GCA_007922175.1 Pelusios castaneus
AAAGAAACTTAAGTGATGCACAGGCTTTGCATTGGCTCTTTGGATGCCTGGATTTTACTGCAGTGACCAGATGTCCGGAGTGTATAGAGTTAGTCCTGATTTTATAGGCACGATCCTGATACTAAGGGCTTTTCCTCATACAGGAGCCAACTACTCCCACACTCCCGGCCTGATTTTTCATACTTGCTATCTGGTTACCCTAAATTTCACCCACACTTACTGGGCTTGATGAAGCAATCCCAATGTCGCTAAAACAACTGGCTGTTTGGAAATAACTTCCTATAAAATAATAGTGCATTGGCTTCCTGCTCTAATTTCAGACACTGTAAAATCCCAAAGGGAACAAAACAGTGATAAAATACTACATGCATAAAGGACTGTTACATACGCAGCTCAACAGTACTATTATCATTAGGAGTGCCTCAGGGTTTCCACTCACAGTCCCTTTAAACATCATTTAATGTCCTGGGTATTGAGGTCAAATTTGATATATAAGGTGTCTGCAGCCTTAAATAAGTTCTTTTAATAATCCTAAATGTATTTACACACAAAACTCCCCCCTGCCCAACACACACACACGCAAACAAAAAACCTGTGGTAAATCTAGGTACTCGTTTCATTAAATGGAGCAGAAATAGCACACGTATATGCCCAGAAGAAAACAAAAGTTTTTTTCACCATCAAAATTGATAGGTCTGTTTACCAGTGTTGCACAAGTGAAGTGTGGATAGTGAAGCAAAGAATTTCTGATATTTTAAAAGATCCCACGCTTAAGTGTAGTTGGTGAATAGACGTGCTACTAGAATACAGGTCTCTTTCAGAATCTAGCAAAGGGAAAATTAAAAAGCATCTAACACCTCTGGAATATAAGTCTGGCTGAAGGGATGGAGGGAATTAAGCATAACTGTTTGCATTTGAGCTGATGGAAGCTTTCGGACTGGAGATGGAGTAAAAACAGATCAGGCTCATTGGCTACGTCTACACTAGAAATGCTAAGTTGACTCTGTTCAGTCGACTTAACAAGGTCAATTTAAGTCAACTTAACGTCGATCGTGGTAAATCGACTTAGAAAGTCCACACTAGAAACTGAAGACAACTGCCAGTGGCCACACTGTGGCCAGTGGCTGCAGGGTTTGGGGGGAGTGCAGGGGTTTGAGGGGAGGTGGGGCAGGTGGTCCTGGGCCTGCACACGTCCACCCCATGTCCTGAGCCACCGGTGACGAGGGATGCTGGGGTCCTGGGCAAGGGCACTCTCGTCAGGCTGGGGGTATTGGAGTTCCACCAGCTACTGCAAGCATGCCGTCTGCTGCTCGAGGGCTATGGTCTGGCACTCCAGGGATTCTGTCTGGTGCTCGAAGTCTGCAGTCTGGCGCTCCAGGGCTACAGTCTGGCGCTCAGTGATGTCGACCAGGCACTGGAGCATCCCCTGCCTGGCCCTCTGGTGGGCATTCACCCGCTCCCACCAAGTCGTCAGGTATTCCTTGGACTCCTTGTTGATGCGCACCAGCTCCCCGAGGTTCTCATCCCAAGAGCGATGTGCCCTCCTCCTCCTCCTGGTTGGGGCTGTGTCTCAAGGGTGCAGGGGCTGCTGGGGAGAAGCAGAGAACGGAGTTCCTCCCATTAGCTGGTGCAGTGTGCAGCCTGACAGCAGCTGCTGTCCCCGATCATCCCCACCACCATGCTCTGCTGCCCAGGTCGGGTGTGGTGCCCATGGTGGTGAACTGCAGGCAGCCCTGCCCCGGAGGTCTCTCCTGAGGCCACGTGCCACAGGTGTTGGGAACATGCTGTCTGGCCTTGGCACTCCCACCTACGGCCCCCCCACTCCATCTCCCGACATACCACCGCACTGCCGGCTCCAGCTCCCTCCCGCCACATGGCCCCCTGCCCCTCTGCCCCTGTGGGAGGTCCTCTGCGCTCCTGCCACAACCCTGCCTGTCCCTGGGCCATGTCACCCCTGCAGTCCCACAGGCATGCACAGCCCTGCCCACAGGGAAGGAGGAAGAGAGGGAGCAAGCACTCACCAGCAGGTGCAGCAGGTGTCTGGTGCTCTGTCCCCTCACCCGGGTCATCTTCAGCAGGGGGAACCTGCTCCTCCTTCTCCGGGGCTGGGTCCGCCATCAGGGCAGGGATCAGCTCTGGGCTGGCGGCAGGGTCCGGGGCTGGTGGGGTGCTCTGCTGCTGGGTGCTGGTCTCCCCTTCCTCCTACACCACATTCTCGTCCACCAAGCCCTCTTCCTGGTCATCATCGAGAGAGGGGGGCTTGGTGGAGTCGATGGTCTGGGCTGGCGGGCCGCTGCCTTCCTGCCCCAAGAAGGCATCCAGCTGCCAGTAGTACCGGCATCTGGTGGTGGGGGCTGCCCCCACCCGGAGCCTGTCCTCCCAGGTCTTCTGGTAGCCCTGGCGGAGGTCCTTTATTTTCACCCACACCTGTTGGATGTCACGGGTGTGCCCCTTCTCCACCAGGGCCCGGGAGATGGAGGCATACATGTCCCAGTTGTGGTAACTGCCCTCCAACGGAGAGCGCACTGCCTTGTCCCTCCTGCAGCGCTGGTTCCCCTCTGCCATGGCTGCTGTGGGAGGCCTGGCCAGCTCTGCGAGGCAGGGTGGGCAGGGCTTTGTCCTGTCCTGTGGTTGCTGAGGGCAGGCTCTTCCTTCCTGGTGCCAGGATCTCTGGGAGGAAGGTCTGGAGGCCACTGAGGTTGACTTAGCTAATTAAGTCAACCTAGGGTGTCCACATCGGATTTAGGTCGACTTAACGAATTGACTTAAGCATTAAGTCGACCTAAAGACCAGTAGATATTAAGTCAACTTAAGGAACTGCTTAGGTTGACTTAATGAAAGCCAGGTGTGGATGCGGCTTTGTTTAAGTCGATTTAAGCCTCCTTAAGTCGACTTAATTTGCAAGTGGAAACATAGCCATTGAGCTTTTGCAGCCCACTCTGTTGATGCAGGTAAGCCCCATGCTAATCATCTGCCTACACAACTTTCATGGTCAATTTATAATCTTGGATGTTGTTCATTAGAGAGGCTCCCACGAGTTCCAAGGATGAGAGAGCTATTCAGTGCAGCCTTCTCAGCACATTGGGAAGGAGTTCTGGAAGACAGCAAGGCAGATTGTGGAGTAGGGCTAACAGAACAGAGAGCACTTTGTATCTCTGTTGCTGAAAATGTCCTAAGACAAGAGGTCACCCATTTTGGTTTGCTGCAGAGGCTGAGAAAAAACGGGACAAAAGATATATATTCTACAATAGGTTTGCTTTGGGCATTGTTTATGAGGCATTTTCATTTCTTGCTGTGCATACTTGGTGCTGTGTGTAACCTCTCTTACACTTGTAAATTTTTCACTATGATATATTTACTTAATAACTTCTTTGATGCTTGTATTTGGGCTGGGGCTGATGTCAGAAGTCATGAAGCATCTGGATTTTAGACTGAGAATCAATTTTTGTTGTTGTTGTTTTATACCATTTTGCTATTAGCTGCGCACTGTAGCTTATTATTTTGAAACCTTGCAAGAAACTTCAGTAGAAAGAGAAGAGCACACTATATTGTACTGCAGTGTATTTTGGATAACAGAGAGAGGACTTATGACAGTGTTTACTAACCCACTATTTCAATCACTTCTGCCTATTACACATGGTCCACTGTTAGCATTAGCAGTTGCTTCCTTTGGCTATGTCTACACTTACTAAAGTTAGTTCGAATTAGTTCGAACTAGCAAAATTTAGTTCGAACTAAGCAAGTGCCATTCATGGCACTTGCTTAGTTCGAATTAGTGAATTGCATTGAGTTCAATGAGCCGGTTAGTTCAAACTCAGCAATTAGTTCGAACTAACATGGCCACATTGGTTAATTTGAACTAACTAGTTTGAATTAACCCTTAGTTCGAATAGCATATTTGAAGCCCTTAATTCCAACTAATTAAAGCCTAGTGTAGCCATGGCTTAAGTTAGTTCGAATTAAGCTTCCTTAATTCCAACTAACTTGCCAGCGTAGACATAGCCTTTGAGTTTTAGTTATTCTTAAGCCAGGTATGGTATTTGCATCTTCTTTTTATAAGAGCTCAGATCTATCATAGATACTAATATAGCCCCTTATTGCCACAAAGTCTGAATGCCTCACAATTGTTAATGTACTTATCCACACAACAACACCCCTGTGCTATTGTCCCCATTTTACAGATGGTAAAATGAGGCACAGAAAGACTAAGTGACTTGCCCATGGTCACATGGGAAGCTTGTGATACAACAGGGAATTTTACCTAAGGCTTGGGCTAGACCCTTAATCATTGGTCCATTCTTCCTGCTTTGTACCTTTATAGCTCTTTGTATCTGAGAAAAGTATTTTGCAAACATGTACATAATAAAATCCAAAGGGATAGCCATGTCTGTCTAGTTCAGCAAAACAAACAAGGAGTCCTGTGGCACTTTTAAAGACTAACAAATTTATTTATATCATGAGCTTTTGTGGGAGAAAATCCCACTTCATCAGTCGCTTAAAGGTGGAGAACTTGCAAAATGGGAGCAAAATAAATGCAGGGAAGTGTAAGTCATAGGATCAAGTCAGACTGTTACAGCAAATCAAGGCAGTGGTTTAGATTCAAACAGTGGAGAACAGTTTATAGAGGGAAGTGAAGTCAAATCACCTGTTGTAATAAGGGAAAAACCTGAGATCCCTTTTAACCCCAAAGCAATGGTATCAAATCAGCATATGAATGCCAATTCTGCAGTTTCCCTTTGAAGCTTTGATTTGTGATCTATTTGTCTAAGTACAGCTATTAACAAATCATCAATGGAGTGAGCAGGGAGGTTGAAGTGTTCCCCTATTGGTTTTTTAATGTTGTTATTTCTGATCTCAGACTTGTGTCCATTTATTCTTTTGTGCAGGGACTGACCTGTTTGTCCTATGTATAAGGCAGAGGGGCATTGTTGGCACATGATGGCATAAATCACATTGGTGGATGAGCAGGTGAATGAGCCCTTGATGGAGTAGCTGTTTTGATTAGATTCTGTGATGGTATCTTTTGTGCAGATATGTGAGCAAAGTTGGCAATGGGGTCTGTTGCAGGGACAAACAGGACAGTCCCTGTGCAAAAGTCATGCAAGAAGTTTGGACTTGAACTTGTGCTATGTGAAATTTACTAGTGGTTTCATCCCCTCTTCCCACTGCTCTACCACACATCAGCCCTTCATATCTGTGGATTATGGGCATTTCCTTGCCCAGTATCATGCTATCTAGGGTTATAGGCCATTTCAGAAGGTCTTTGTACCTTACAGCCATTTATCAAATTGTAGTTGACCTTTCTTTTCTTCATTTGCCTCCAACCGAATCATATTCCACTTTTGTTTAGATAGCTATTGCTGTTGTTGGCTGGGTTGAGGATTTTGTGCCTTTTTTTAAAAAGCAAATGCCAAAATTCCTTGCTGGAATGAAAACCATGCGTACCTAACAAACACCTTTTTGTTGATGTTTTGGATAAGATGTCATATGTTCGAGGCCTTTAAGATGTTGTAGGCAAATCTTATGTTTCCTGCCTGATATTTGGGGCCTGATCCAAACTCCAGTTAAGTCAATTGGATCCTTTTCATTGTGGGCTTTGGATCAGGCTCATGTATATATTTGATTTACTCTCGTAGAGGGATTAATATCTGTTAACTGCTGCCACCTCTGGTTAGCCTTATTTTTATTTTGATGGTTGTTGAGTCCCTAATAAAATAAAGTGCTTGCTGATTTTATTGAATTTTGTCCAAATCTAAAGACTCATGTGTTTCTTTTTTTCTACAGGGAACTCCTCTCCCTCCAAAGGGACAAGAGAAATTGCCCTGGGGCAGGGTTGGTAAGGTATTTAATGGGACATATAATTCTAAAATCAGTGAGGGTAACTATTTTAATCCTTAAAGGTCACCTTCAGACCAACTCCACAGAAAAAGGTCTCCTAGAGTCAATATGTTAAATTTTCCAGTAATCTCATTTTAGAACTTTTAAAATTTCCCTCAGACAAGCTTTCCCCTCTGGTGGGCTTCAAGATCTTATTGGGAGGGGAGTATGATATTTTTCTTTATCTCTCCTGAGATAGGGTGAACGCTGCTAGCTCGAGGGTTTATTCTCAGCCCTGTGGTGTCCAATGACTAGCCTCTGAGAAGATCTTGTTCATTGTCCATGACCTATGACAGTAGCTTCACCCAGAAAGACAAAATTTTTCCTCTTTACTTAGACCTTCCTGGCACCTACAGCTGAAGCAATTTTATTTTTAGGTGCTTGTCTTTTGACAGGCACTTATTCTCATGGCTTTCTCTCTGTGAATTCCCTTGGAATCTTGCCCAGGGTTTATTCCTCCAAATTCCATTGCACCTGCACTAAACCGGCATTTTAATTCTTCCTGCTGGCAATGATGGATGTTGATATATGTTAAAGAATTTTTTTTCCCCTTTCCACCCTCCCACTTCTTATCCCTCTTTGATAATTTGTAAAGATACTGCCTTCATGATTTACTCCAAGCTGACTGGGTTGGAGGTATACATGCCTGTCATGAAACATCCATGCACAGTGAGAAAGTGTATTTATTCTCCCTGACTGGATGTTTGTCCATTTCAGAAACACAGAGAAGAACCTGAGCTTTATAATGCAAACTTTTAATTAATGTGATGATGTGCTGGTGAGCTTTTGACTCATTGCAGCCAAAGAACATCTGTCTAGCTAATCTAATTAACCTACGCATTTTTAATACACTCTTCACAACAGTATCTAGGAACCACATCTATGTATCCAAGAGGATCATACACTTCATTACTCCACTGATTTGTGCCAATTTCATAAGATTATCCCGTTTATTACTTCTACTGCAAATGTAGGCCATTTTGCAAACACCAGTGTTACAGGGAGAAGCACTAAGAGATGAGTTTTCCATTTTTGCCAGAAGGTGGCAAGATATAGGTTTGTCTTGGTCTGTGGGAGCTCCATGGTTGAAAGTGTTCTGCCCTTCCCACCAGAGAGTTCCCCACCAGTGTTTCATTGACTACCATATCTCCAGAGTTGCCTTTGGGGGAAGTAGAGAACCAGGCATTAAAGTGAAGAATCAGCATCTCAAAATGAATTTGATCTAAAACCAGGAGCCAGTGAAAGGGTGTGGAGCATTGGTATAAAGTGCTATATATGGTCTGAGCCTCTTAGGTGGCATGTTGCTACTGTTATGGATCCATTACTTCTTTCATCTGGCTTTCATCTTCAGTGCATGTAAAATCAGAAGGGTGAGGTTCTGAAACAGCCTCTCAACAGGACTTGTGAGATTGTTTGAATATGATTTATTAACCACTCTTTTCTTCTCTTTTATTAATATATCTTTAGATTTTCATTATTAAAGGAGTGACAATAGCATGATTATTAGGTAAAATCTGAGTTAAATATTGACCTGGCTTGAGATTAGAAAGACCCAATATGTTATAAAATTGGTTTTCAGTAACCACTAATCAGAGAGTCCGGTGTCCAATGGTGAGACAAGGGCTGGGATGCTGAAGGAGACTGCATTTTTTACTTATTATTGACCCAGATAGTGTGAGACAGACATTCATTTACGTTACCAATTTTGTATAATCTGATGATAGAATATATGCAGTGAACTTCACACCATCAGATTAGATCTGAATACAGAGCTGGAATGGCTAACGCATTACAGACAGTAATTTACCCCTCTTTTAACATTCTCACCCTCTCATCTACTGCTGTTACAGGGCTTACTTACACACTGTTTGAATAAAAAAAAACGTGTTTGGTTTGCTGAAATAGACTAACAGACTACCCCCTGGAACTGTTTGAATTGACCTTGTGACCCACCCTTCTCTGTGTATATATGTACCTGACATACTGCAGTTTCCATTTCATACATCTGAAGAAATGGAATTTTACCTGTGAAAGCTTCTGTGATAAATAAATACGCTAGTCTTTAAAAGTGCCACAGGACCCCTTGTTTGTTTTGCTGAAATAAACTAACATGGCTATCCCTCTGAAACTTCTCACCAGTGGTCTGTTTCAGTGGTCTGTCCTCCACTGTGTCCCACGGAGGCATGGTGACATCCAGCCAAACATGGTCATCCTTGATCTGTTCCCATGGGAATCTAGTAACGTCAATGTCATTGACCCTGACATGCAGCACAGTCAATGAATTCTTCCTTGCTCTTATCTGGATTCTCTTCTGCTTCATGTACACATCTCAGATCTTTGCTCCTGGCAGACAGCACATTCCTTTGCTCTCTGGATCTGGTCTAGTGACAGGCTTGTCAAACTTACTGAGTATTCTTCTGTACATATGGAGTCCCTGATCACATCGACCTGTCTATTCACGGTGTTGGTATGAATCCGTTTTATGTTTTCTCTCGCAGTCCTCCTTTATATCAGCCTTATTTTTCCCTAGGCTTCAGTCCTTGACTATCTCCATATTCTCTTTCTCTAACAACTTTCCTGTATTTTCTTTCACACCTCTCATCTCCTGCCTGCTTCTCTTCCTCAGTGCAGTGCACCTGTTAGTTAGCTTGATTTCATCACCACTAGCTTGTCTCTTCATCTGACTCGTCCTTACGATCACCTTCTTTCATGAGTCATCCTCCTTCACCGAGAGTCCTCCCAGGTTGTTTTGCTTGGCAAGGGTCTGCAAATCTTGAGTCGCGGTCTTACTATTTATAAAAACATTTCTACATGTCTTTCCTTCATCCACATTGTCTCCGCTTTCTCACTTAATTGAGGCTACTGTTGCCGGCAGACAGTCACTGCTATAATTATAAAAGTGGCTGACATCCACTCAGCCATCCTTGGGTCGGTGGAGTGTGTCCTCACTACCACCACTTCCACCAACCTAAGTGGCAGTGTGGGGGACCTGGGAGACCCATCTCTCAGCTCCCACAGGGGCCCACAGGCTCCTTGCTTCCACGCACACCCCCTTGCTGGGCGCAGCTGCCTGTGCTCCCCAGTCCTGGGCGCAGCGCGGCTGCAGCCCCCAGGGACAGCAGCTGCTGCCCATGACTGCTCCCAGCCCCAGAACCCCTGCCACTGTTCTGGCTCCCCTTGCCATGCTCCCTGGTTGAGCAGGGCAAGGGGAGCCGGTGGCGGTTGCTCTCAGGCTGCCAGCGGTCCCGAGGCTGTAGTGCTCTGGAAATCCTACAGACAGAGCACTTTGGACCACTGCTACTGCTGGTTCCCCTCATCCTGCTCAGCCAGGGAGCAGGACGAGGGAAGCCAGAATGGCAGCCCTAGCACTCAGAGCACTCTTCACGGACTAAGCAGGGGAAGGGGAGCTGGCAGTGGAGGAAATTCAGCCAGGGCTCCCCAGTCCCCAGCGGCAGGATGGGCAGCCACTCGTGCTCACAGCCGTGGCAGCTGCCACCCAGGACTCTGGGGAGTCCCAGGCAGCCCAGGCCCTGCTCTGGGGATCCCTTGTCAGTTTCACTGCTCAGAACAGTGAAATTGACAAGTATGACAGCTCTCCTCCGCTCTAAGGGGGCACAGAGTCCACGCTGACACTGTGCCACCTTCACTTTGCTGACAAAACCCTATGCCACTCATTCAAGTGGTTTTATTTTGTCAGCAAAACAGGGCAGTTTTGGCGGTAAAGAGGGGAGTGTATTGTGTATGCTAGGACTGTTTTGCTCACAAAAGCTGACTTCTGTCGACAAAACATCCTAGTGTAGATAAGGCCTCAGATTTCCTCACACCACCCACCCTGCAGATGCATGGAGGCCATTTCTCCATAGTAAGTATGAACCTTAACCCCTTCTCCTCTCACATCAATATTCTAAATGAAAGAAATATCTCATTTTTCTCATTCACCAGCTGTTCAAGGATAGCAGCTTCTGACACCTTGACTCCCTGAGCATCTATAGTTCGGAAGCGAATTCTTAGAGTACTGTACTGTAATTTTCATCACAGGATTTTGCTTTTCCATAAAAAGATAGAGCTTGTATTCTTGTGACCTTAAAGAGACTGAGGAAGCTATTGCTTATTAAGTAGCTGAACTTCACATAGATTCTGCTTTTCTTAGTCTGCTATGGAAGGGGGATAAATAAGCAACAGAGCTTTTGTCTGATAAATCAAACAAAGGTACAGAAACTCAGTACAACTGTGCACTAGAGTAAGGGTAAATAAGGTTTACATTTATAGAAGAGATGGTGCTTTTTAAATGCTTACTCCACTTTCCATTTCCATTTTAAGAGTTAAAGAACTCAGTTTACTGTATCCTAAAGAGTCTGGCAGGGAAAGTTTCTGGTGGAATATGTCTGGAAGCCTCACTGCTCTTATTCAGGCAGTATCCTGATTCACATCTCTCATGCCTCAGGTCAAACTCATTAGCCACCTAAATCAACTAGAGAGTCTGTATCCTTATTATTCAATGGATAGCAAACAGGATTTTTTGAAGTTTCAGGCCAAGAGAGGATTACAGCTTTCCCTCACTGAGGTCCTAGAAATAGGACTCCATTTAAAGTTGATTTAAGAAATTTGAGAAATGAGCCCAGCGCCGGAGCCTGAAGCCCCACATTCAGATCCTGTGGCTGGAGCCTGCGTCCACATGGTCAGAGTTTGGGGCCAGAGAAGGCAGGAGCAGGTAGGATCAATGGTGATGGGAGTGATCCCAGGGTCAGGGCCCGAAGCCCTTGCCCAAAGCCTGCGGTCTGCTACCCCAGTGCTGAAGCCAGAAGCCTGAGCCCCACCACCCCTGGGAAGGGAAACACATAGGAGCCCTGCAGAATGGGCAGGGCAGGGGCTCCCACCTCAACCAGTAGCAATGAGCTGGGAGAAGGCGAACTCACACTGTCTTCTTGCTTCTCTGTATCTTTGGCCCCAGAGGTGGGCAGAGCTCAACCCCTGCTTGTGGCCCCGGGGGAGGGGCTGCTGCTTTGCCCTTCCACTCCCAGACACTTCCCAGAAGGCTGTGGCCACAAGAAAAGCCCACGGAAAGTTTTCTGCAGGTACCTAGGGTGGCTGTATTTGAGAAATACTGGCTTACAATGTTATAGAGGCACAACTGTGCTGCTGCAGCTGTGCCTCAATAGCGCTTCAGTGTAGATACTACCTAGGCTGCTGGGAAGGATTCTTCTATCAGCATAGGTAACCCACCTCCTGGAGAAGCAGTGGACACAGGGACTTAGGTTGGTTTAATTATATTGATCAAAGGTATGGATTTTTCGTACCCCAGACATATGTAGTTAAAATGACCTCATTTTCTAAATGTAGAACAGGCCTAAGGGACTGAATTTTTAGGAATACTTCCATTTTGGTTTCTCTCCATCCTGCACCACCTAGCAGCTGCACCCGTATGATGTGGCCCAACGCACTACTGGAGGTTTGTCTCTTTCAGGGTGTCCCTCATCTATCCTCTGCCAGCCAGAGTCACCAGAACCTTTCACACCAACACTTCCAACTTGATGACACCTCCTGCCTCCGAAAGTTTTCTGGGGATACCTAGGGTGGACACAGGTCTAGTGCTGTCCCTGGGTCAATCTGTTGTGTCAGATGAAACAAGCTGTGGGGCAGGGAGTGAGAGGAGAAAGCTGTGTGGGGCAGAGAGGATAAGGGGAAGTTATGGGAGTAGAAAGGAAACAACACTATTTCTAATGGGGGATAGTTTTCAAGTCAGGTGTTAGGTGTTTTCCAATGAGTTTTAATGGTTTTTTTTCCTCTCTGCTTTTTTCTTTCTATCTTCTAAGATGATGACAGCTGCATGTTCATCAGAATGCCCACAGAACTATCCATTGGCTGTGCCTATGGGCCCCCAGACTGCTTGCCTCTTAGAACTTTTACATGTTGCCAGAGAAGCACTAAGGGGAAAGAGTAATAGAAAAAGGAGAGGGAAATGAAGAGAGGGAACTAGGAAGAGTGAGAGAGCTGAAAGAAGGGTGAAAGAGAGAATATGGGAAGCATCTGCAAAAAGAGAGAGAACATGAGGAATGGATGCAGCAGCTGGAGACAGCAGTGGAGATTGGAGGATAGAAGCTGAAGAGTGGGAACTGCTTAAGGGAGAGAGAAAAGAGAAGATGCTAATAAATAAAGGCTTCACCAAGGCTGAGAAAGGGAAGCAAGGAATATAATGAGGAAAGGTGAAAGAAACAACAGAAATGTAAAGGAGGAAACATAAAGGAGGAAAGAGACATACAGAAAAGGGAAACAGGAAAAGGGAAAGAGAGGAAAGGGAAAAGAGAAAGAGAAATAGCAAACACTAGGGAAATGAAGACTCCTACTGACACTTCAGAACCAAAGACAATTCAGAAGTGGAGGGACAAAGCCAACCTATGACACCTGGGTGGGTTCCCATCCAAAAGGATGGGGAACCATTTCAGGGCAACCTGCAGCAACAAGGGCTATGTCTACACTTGTAAAGTTAGGCAACTCTGTTAAGTTGACTTAGAGTGGCTACACTTTAAGTCGACCTTGTTAAGTCGACTTAACAGTAGACATAGACGTCCACACTGGTTTTAAGTCGACTTAAGAAATTGACTTAAAGCTTAAGTCGACCTTCAGAGGTGGTGTTATTAAGTCGACTTAAGGAAGCGCTTAAGTCGACTTAATAAAAGCCCGGTGTGGACGCGGCTTTGTGTAGGTCGACTTAAACATCCTTACGGCGACCTAAGTTGCCAGTGTAGACTCACCCAAAGAGGTGAGCTCAAGAACTAGGGTTTTTTTATTAAGAAGACACATGTTCCTTCTACTCAACTAACTGCTGCTGCTTCCTGTGGTACCTCCGCAGCTGGAGCTGTTCCTTTTGTTGCTGAGAAAAGATGAAAGCCTCATCTCCTATACATAACCTGCAGCAGCTCAGAGGATTTAGCTATTGATCTACATGCTAATCATCATAAAAGAAATATTGAACTACATTCTAATTGTTACCTGCAAACTGCCATAATAAGAGGGCTGGTTTCCGGGCAATCTGGAGTGAAATGCTGCCTCCAAAATGTAAGATCTCTGGGGCAGAGACCATCTTTCCATTACTGGGTGTTTGGTGCTTACCATCATGGGGTCCAATCCCACACTGCGAACTAGGTGTACCTCAATACAGATAACAGAATCCTCTTCAGGATCTGACACCATGTCCATCACTGTGGTATCTCAGCTCTGTGCAGAATAAGACATGAGAAAGCATTGTTACTAATCCCAGTTGCCCTATGACTCTGGAAGGGGAAAAAGAAACACATGTTACAGGAAACATTCAGATGGATGGGGAAAAGGTAAGTGGGCTGGGTGTGAACACAAACATAAGGCAAAGGCATTTTTACAGAGCAGAGAAGCTGTTTCTCAGGAAACTGAATCAGGGCCAACATTGACACGCACTCTTCCACACTCTAGTGGAGACCCATGGGAGGGCCTTTTAGCACCAAAGACAGTGAGAAGAAGGATCAGCACTTGGGGAACTTGCAAAATGAATCATACTACAGGCACACTTCTCAGCCTGTGGGATACAGACACAAACAGTGGATATAATCACACAGCAAGAAATGAGCAGGCCAGGATCGAAACTAAGTGCTGTACAGTTACCACATGGGCAAAGCTGGACTCACAAGTGCTCACACAGTGTTATAGAACATTGTGCTTCTGATGTGTTCCCCAATTAAAATCTAGAGTAAAAGCTTCACTGAGGATTTTCTTTTTATTAAATGGGTATCTTCCTTTATCGTCCCAAAGCTGGGCCTGATCGCAAGTGGCAAGAGCAATTAATTGACTCGGACTTAGCTGTACTTGTGTACATATGCATCCATCGACATAGGAGAACAGCCTCAATTTCCAAGCAGCTCAACAGAGTGTAAGTTCAGCCCACAGCTCTAACTGTCAATAACACACACCTAGGGAAATAAGAATATAATAAAGAGCTACTGAATCCAGGCATGGGAAACCCTGATTTGACTGGGATTACACAGTCCACAGAAGGATGCAGCAGAAAGGATGGCATGGAAACTTTTCTCACACATACAAATCATATACTGTGTATATTTAAAACAAACTGAACTGAGGTGGAGAGTAAAGCATTACTGACTGAGGCCTTCTCTTTCCATAGCCAGTTCAGTAATCATAAACACTTTCCATCTTTACCTGAAAGACAGCTGTTTGCTCTTTCAGGAAAACATGTAGCAAGGGAATTAATTTCTAATATATGTTATGACCTTACGGTTTAGTCCTGCACTGTGTTGAGCATTGATCCAGAAGCACACGTAAGTACATGACAGGTCCTTAACTTCACTGTAACTATTTCTGTGTTTAAAGTTAAGCATAAGCATATTGCTTGATGGTAGCCAGGGCTATGTCTACACTTACTAAAGTTAGTTCGAATTAGTTAATTCGAACTAACTAATTCAAACTAATTTTAGTTAGTTTGAATTAACTTAATTTGAACTAGCAGAATTTAATTCGAACTAAGCAAGTGCCATTCATGGCCACATTGGTTAATTCAAACTAACTAGTTCGAATTAACCCTTACTTCTAATACCCTATTCAAAGTTATTAGTTCAAATTAAGGAAGCCTTAATTCGAACTAAGGAAAGCCTAGTATAGCCATGGCTTTAATTAGTTCGAATTAAGCTTCCTTAATTCGAACTAACCTGCCAGTGTAGACATAGCCCAGAGTATTCAGCAACTTGCAGGACCAACCCCTGAGTGAATGGGAATTGGCTCCTGTAATTATTTAAGAAAAAGGTAGGAATTTTGCAACAGCCAAATTTTTCAAATTTGATTGGACTACATTGGAAATAATGACTTCCCAAATGCCACTATATCCAGTACTTGCTGGGAGATGGGCTTGGGGATCTGATAGGACCTTTTCTCTCTTCAGATTCCATGATCCCAATTTGTAACAACTTTGGGCAAAATCTTGGACTCACTGATCAATGCTAGTTTTGCTATTGTTTTAACTGAGGCCACATTTTTACTCAATTCCTTGTATGCTCAAGTGTTCTGGAACCTGACAAAGCTAATACTGCGTTCAACACTGGGAAAATAATTAATTCTCATGCTGAAGTCATGTATGAAATGTGTCACACCTGATTTGTTAACTCAGAAAAATATAGGTTCATAATGAAAAGAATAACTCTTCAAGCTTTGGCTTTTTTGCTACTTCGATGAGATAGTAGCACGTTGAGCAATGACTGTGGTGATGGCAAGACAGTATAGCAGAATAATCACATAATGAGTTTAAGCGTTGGGTTTTTCTTAAGGTCAGAGCCTTTGTTCCAACACTGGATCAGGAAGTGTGGGTTTTTTTTTTTTAAAAAGATCAGGATTTGTCAGGGCTCTGTCCAGAAGGTTTGCAGAGAAATTGTCTCAAAGTCCCTTGCAATAAATCAGAAGATCACAATCCTCTTAGTTTTGACCAGCTGTAACTTTCACCTCTCTATGCTCTGTTTCCCCTCCCCACCTTCATTTGGTCCAACTCCTTTGATTGTAAATACTTTCGGAGACAGAGAGTACCTCTTACTATGTTTATGTAGAGTCCCTACCTCAACAAACTCCTTATCTAGTTTGGGGCTACAAGATGTTACTGTGGTACAAATAATAATAAACTAATAAAATGGGGAGGAGGGGGGGAAATAACAAAGGGAATGTTCTCATCACTAAAAGCAAGCTAAACTCTAGCTCAAAAGGTAAATTCTTCAGCTAAAAGCCAGTTTTGCTATTCCGTAGCATGGAGATGATGGAGAAGCAGGTTAGAAACCTGGTGGAGGAAGGGCAGTATTCTTTTCCCCAAAAATCCTCCCCAAAATACTCAGGCTTGATGGTGTTCAGAAGATTTTGGCCATGCTTACTTGATTATACCACAGAGAGCCCAGAGTCGTTGCAGGGAAGTCACTGGAGAGACTACATTTATGTTGGTATATCTAATAGCAGAACTTGGCCTTCTATAACTACGCTTCCCATCCAGTCACCCCCTGTTTGTCACTGTTTGTCATATCGGTCAGCCTGTCCACTTCCAGCAAGTGACATGGCCCTTTCAGATTTGTGGAGGTTTGGGTACATGAAAAGACCTACAAAATAATTGGTAGAAAGGAAGCAGTCGTGGTAATAAGTAATAATTGTGAGAATATCAGTTACTGTTTTTTTAGGGACATGGGACCAGGAGCCCTGCAGAATGAGGAGGGCAGGGGATCACATCTCAGCCAGTAATGATGAGCTGGGAGAAGGGGACTAGCACATGCTGGATCACGTCTCTTAGCAAAACAGATGCCAGCAGGGGGAGGCTGCCAGGGGAACGCTCTGGGGGAATAACTGGGGAAGGAGAATTTGGCTAAAGTTTTACAGAGGGTCTGAATTTCAACCCAGCTCCAGGGAGAATTGCTGGGGACACTTGGCTTAAGAGAAAGTGTCTGTTTTAAAGTACATCCTCAGTTCCAGGCAGAGCAGCCTTCTGAATAGAGGCAATGGGCAAGAGAGCTGATCAGCACTCATATGGATCCAGAGTGACTGTGAACAAGGGTGACTAATGAATTAATTTGGTCATCACAGAATGACTTAATAAGTTAGACTCCATGAAGGGGGGACATGTTTCAAACCAATCTAGTCAGGGTAATTAATTGAAGGGGGTGCTGAATGCAATGCATCCTCAGGACCATAAGAGGATGTGGTGGAGGGAAGTGCTCTCATGACACCACTCCTTTCCATTTTGTTTTTCTCCTCCAAAATGAGGGCTTTTTATTGAATCGAAAACATATCTTCTCCTCAGGGTATCATGAGTACCATAATGTTCATGTATTGTATTGCCAAGTATTGCTTAGCAACAGGACCCGTGTTCTGCCAACTTTCCTGTCATGCTGTCAATCTGAATTTTACTGAAGTTTTCTTGTTGTGTGTTGCAGAATTGACTGCATGTCAGTAATGTGACCAATGGAGGTTCCAAATCTGCAGACAGACATTGCACCAGCCTCCTTATTTCTTAGCATATTTGTGGTTTTTAAAATGTTGTTACATGGCATATTATTTACCACCACAAGCAATTAATCAGATGATTTTTTTTATCATGAAGCTGGCTATTTTGAGAATAAAAACAAAACTCATGGAAAAATATCACTCTTTCAACTGTGAAAATAGACCCAACAAGAAAATGGTGTATTATTAGTATTAGCAGTGAATAGGAACGTCTACACCTTTTTCAAAATTAAGATCCTGTGATTGTAGGTTCAGATACAGTCATACTAAGTGCAAAATCCTGCCCTCAGATGTGCACTATTGCATAGTCCTCAATTAATCCAGTAGAACTCCATCATACTCTGTAAAAAAGTGGATTGCTGAATATGCAACAGACACCTGAGATTTTGCACATAAAAATGTTTCAGATCCTCAGCTGGTGTAAATAGCTGTAGTCCAAGCCAAGTGGCACTGTAGCTGCATTGATTTATGCACTGCAGTGATTAATGTATTATTTGTATGCCAATAGCACCTACACTAACCACTTCCTCCCACACGCACACATCCTGTTCCGGCCCCCAAAAAGCTTACCGTTAAAGAAGACAAGCAACATATGAAAGATGGGGGAGAAGGATGCATTCAAAATATGTACACACTTTTGCACAGAATATGTGTATGAATAATTTATTTCTTGTTGTTGAATATTCGTTAATTGTACCCAGATGGCCCTAAGTCTATTCTCTATTAACTGGGCTAATTCTTTTTAATGCCTCTTGGAAGAAATGTTTCATGATGAGGGATATGAGGTAGAGCTGGGTGGATAAATTATGGATCAATTTACAGAGAGAGCTACAATCTTAGTGGCTAGTGCAAAGAAGTAGACATAGTTACTGGAGAAATGGGTAGCCAAGCCCATAGGATAATCTATCCCACTGAATAATAATCCCTATACATAAGACCCTGCGTCAATGGGGCATTAAACTGACTCATGCATTAATTTCAATCTAGTATCCCATATTGCTCTGATGAACAAGGGAAATTTTAGCTCTCTCTCTCTCTCTCTCTCTCTCTCTCTCTCTCTCTCTCCAATATTAGTCTTTAGGCATGCAACACAGAGTATTGGGCTCCATCCTGCAGTGTCTTCAATACCCATTTATTTCAATAAAACGTTAAGGCATTCAGCACCTTGCAGGATCAAGCCCAGCCGGACTTGAGGCTGCCGGCGGCAGCAGGAGCCAGCCACAGTCTCCTGGGCCTAGCTGCAGGAGCCGGATCAGGCCTGGGGCGTGGCTGGGGGAGGGGCACCTGGGGCAACTGTGGAGCTGCCTTCCCCAGAGGCAGCTCCAAAATCCGGCCATGTCTATAGGCATGTTCTTACATGAGCTGGTGACTCAGAGCATGTCCCCATTGGATTCTTTCACTGGGTACACTATAAATTTGAGTTTGCTTGATGGGCCATAAAGCAGGCTTAGTGTGGCTGCCATCCTGTCTCGGGTGTCACCCAGAAACACAGCGCAAGTTTGAAATACGAATATACCATACACATTTAGAACTTAAAAACTGATAGGTACACATAAACAGTATTATTGCAAGCTTAAGTCGACTTAATTTACTCTGCGTCTACACTACACTTTCCTTAAGTCAACTTAAGCAAGCTGCTTAAGTCGACTTAAGGAAAATTAAGTCGACTTTACTAAACCTACTTTTAAGTCGACTTTTGGCTTAAGTCGACTTTCTAAAGTCAATTTTTGGCTTACGTCGACTTTCTAAAGTCAACTTAAGCCAGTGTAGACCTGTAGTAGCCATAAATCGACTCTAAGTCAACTTAGGGCTCTCCAGGACTCCCCCACTGCCCTCCCTGCCAGGGGGGTGGCACAGGGAGAGCCTGGCATGCCCCCCCACAGAGCAGGGCAGAGCCCAGCCCACCCTGACCCTATGCCCTACCAGGGCAAAGGCTGAGCCCCCTGGCACTTGGCAAGGGGTGCCTCCCCTGCCACCGTGGACCTGTCCCAGGTCCACCTAGCCCCTAGAAGTCGACCAGTGTGGATGCTCTACGTCATCTTTGTAGGGTCCCCCCAAAGTCGACTTAAAATTTAAGTGTGGACATGCTAAGTCGACTTAAATTAACAAGTGTAGACATAGCCAATAGTATTATAAATGGTTAACCCAGTCCAGACAGCGTCACACACAGAACGACACAGAGTAACTTTTCTTTATTAAGACAAAAGGAAAATAAGTTTGCTTTATTTGGATAGGATAGCAAGTACAGTGAATCAAAGTTTTTTGTTTTTGTTTTTAAAGTCTTTGTAAGATATTTCTCAGTGGTCTTTGTGATGCCTCAATAGCATGCCTCCTGCTTTAATAATTAAACATTTCTTGGTATTTGTTTCACGTTCTAGTACTGATGTAAAGAGATATCAACAAGACACAAGTACAAAGACAAAGCATACCTACACTTTACAAGTAGATAATAGCCATTATCAAATGTCTCAATACCTTTAAGTACCTGTTTTGTTGAAAAATGACATTCTATGACTGAAATGTATTAGGGACCTTGCTATAGTTAGTCCAGTGAATGCATGAAATCTTTTCCTTGAATCCTGTTAGAAATGTAGATGCATTAGATAACAGAGTTGTGCATTTCTTTTTTGAAACTATAAAGAGAAGCAAAAAGAGGTGATCCCATCCTTCCTCTATTTAAAATATTTGCAAGGATTGAGCAAATAAGCAGAAGTGGTCAAAATCACCAATAAAAAACATTCTGTCTGGTTATTTTTGGAAATCATTGTGGGGAGTTTATTTACATGCAGTGAAAGCTTCATGTGTTCAGAGACAACCACAATTCTCCACCAATGTATTTGAATACTTGTTTTACTGAATGCTCAGTAGATGACAAGCACAGTGGTCCAAATTCATCCCTGGTGGCATCACTAAAATTTGTTGAATTCACTGGAATTACATGAGAAAACAACTTGGCCTAGTGTTGTTGGGTTTCTTTCAGAGAGAGAGGGGGAGAGATCCTCTTGGAAGATTCTCAATGTTCTGGTGTTAATGCTTGTCATCTAGACAATTCCTCTCAAGTACAGTTTCCAAGTACTGTGAAACAGGAGCAGAGGGTAGGAGACAGGAGATGCCAAGGTCAGAAATGAAGATTTGTTTTTCTGCTAAAGAATACAGTTTCAAATTAAGTTTTAATTTTAACCACAAAAAGTGCTGATGAGATCTGATGTGGGTAAACGTATTATCAAAGATGAGTAACTAGTAATGAAGAGGCTATAACTCTGCTGAGGGATTCTGGTGGTATCATGAAAGGGAAGCTGGAGCTTATTGTAAATTTACCAGCATCCCAAAACAGAAATAATGCCCATTGTTTCCATTGGTAATATGAGAGATATTGCGACCACATGTCGTATCTTTGGGAACCATCTTGTATTAAATTTATGTATCACTGTGGGCCAGGGGATTGTATGCAATTCCAGGGAGAAGAGTTACCACAGATCCTCCAGACACCAAAAACAGTGAGGGGTGATTAAGGTTAATCATTTAGGTTGTAAACACCTCCTAGAGAGTTGCCACTCCCTGGATTTGCATATACTTATTCAAAGTGGGTTTTCCAGAGACAAACAGACAAAGAAAGAGTTTTTGATATAAAAAGGCTGAGTTTAAACTGACTCAGGACCTGCTTTCTGATCCAGCAAATGGACAGGGCCCTCGGTCAAAGGAATGAGGCTCAACCCTTGTGGAAGGGTCAGAAAGATGGGATATTCCTGGTATGTTTAGTGTTCATTTAAACTTGTTTATTGTTTTTATGCATTTCCTTTGTCAGTTTTTACCTTAATAATAAATGTGCTTGCTTAGAAATTGCTGTCTGGTAACTTGTAACTGCTGCCAACACACTGTTCAAAGCCCTTGGAGAGAAAGCAGCACTCAGGCTCTAGCCTTTAGGCAAAGTGACTTTCTGGGGATATCACAATGTAAGGCAGGGAGCTGAACAGCCTTAAAACCCCTGAGTGGGACAATAGTGCCTACCCAGAGATAGGTAATGGCTTGAGACCTGGGTGAACACTCCTGCAGTGGCCCATGGAGTGGGGAATGCAGGTGCAGTTATCCTGAACATGTGAGAGGTTGGACTTTCTTATTTTCTAAGATATGTGAATCTCTATCCTGGAACCGCTCTGTCTCACTCTCACTTTATAATCGTACCTTTACCTGTGCTTCAATCCCTGGTGGCCCCTTGAGTTACTTCCCCTTTTCCCAAATCTCCCGTCTTTGGCCAGGCCCAAGCCTGTGGGTTTTATTTTCGTGGACCAAGTTACTGGGCTCTCCACTGAAATAATAATACTTGCATAATTAAAGAAAGTCTGTCTGTACTGAAGGAAATGAGCTCAGAGCAGGAGCTGAAATACGTGTGCACTGAGGGTACACAATGTTCAGAAGTAGTAATGATGAGCTCATTGAATTTGTGAATTGTTGCCTGACCTCACAGCATATTGAGAAGCCAGTCTGATGCCAATCTATCCCAGTATCTCATCATAGAATATTAGCCTCTTAACAGAAGTAGCAGTAATTTACCAGTAGTAAGATAAAATGCCTATCATCTTCCTCTTCTTTAAAAACGTTGATTAGAATATCTTTTTCCTATACCTTTTTCTTTAATTTTTTGTCTTCTCCTCTGCTATCTACCACAGCATCCTCTTCCATTTTCTACATGTGTATTGGTAGAAGGATAGAAATACCCGGTCTACTGAGCAATAATCTGACCACACTTAACTATAACAAGAGTGCTATAACCTAGTCCATTAATGCTAAAGACCGTCTGTGATGGGGTATATCAGCCCCTCCTGACAGAGTGAGAGCCCTCTGCTTCCTCAGGGGCCGGACAGGCTCCTCCCTATTATGGATGAGGCACACACCTTGGCAGGAAGTGGAGCCTAAAAGCCCAGCAGAGGCCTTAGAGGAGGGTGGGACATTAATGAAGAGAGATGCTCGCAGAGCCTGCTAGAAGGGATGCAACCCTACTACGTCCAAAGGGGCTTCAGGACTGCTGTACTGCTCATCAACGCATCTTGGTGATTCCTGCCATGCCCAGAGAGGCTTCATGACTGTTGGCCTGCTCATTCCTGGGGCGGGGAGGAAGAGGGGGTGTTGCTGGGCCCCACCATACCCGTGCATCTCTGAAACAGTGGCTTTATAGGCAGCCAGGGACCCAGCATGACACTGCAGAACCTACACAGGAATGGGGTTTTACCACCACACAACCTTTTGGCACCATCTATTACATGGGCCTAAACCAACTCCTTAGATCTCAACACTTCAGAAGCTGGTAAAATTTTCATTCAGTTCTAAAATTCATAGGTGGCTCACATCTTTATAATAGGCTGTACAGAGACCAAGAGTTTAATGTTCCCCCAATTTGGGGGAAGTTGCTACTCAGGTCAGAACTTCGTTACTCAGAGCTACTGCTAGTTAATTCTGGGAGTGGAGAATTTATTTCTTTCTTTTACACTATTATATGATGCTCAGGCAGAGAGATAGAGACCCCGCCCCACCCTTTTCCTATAACAGATATGTAAAACAATACAAATAGAAGCCAGTAATGAATAGAACCAGAATTTAATACAATAGTTAAAGCTAAATCAATATACATAAATGTGGTTTGCTATGGTGATCTAAAAACATACCAGTAGGCAACAAACTGCCTGCTAGTTCATCAAAACCTCTGTTAAAGGAATCTTCATCTTCAGGTTGCATGGGCAAGTGCTCAAAGATTAGGAAATGAATAAGCTAAGGCTGCATATGAAAGTTTAGTGGTTCCCAATCTTTTTGGCTCAAGAGCCACAAATATAACTTTTACCACCCTGAAGGGCCACCAGCCTATTTAATTTAAATTTAATTAATTAAATTCAAATCACATTTTAATTAAAATTAATTAATTACAATCAGCTAATTAAATTTAATTAAACAGACTGACAGCCCTTCAGGGAGGTAAAAGTTATATCTGTGGCCCTTGAGCCAAAAAGGTTTTTTTAAAGAAAAAATTAATTTTTTTTAAAAGAGTGGGTTTTTTGTTTGTGTGTTTTTTAAAACAGGCTGGATGCCCATGAACAGGCCCCAAGCCCGGAGGGGAGGGGAGCGGCCACAGCCCAGCTCCCAGCTGCATGCTGGAACTGGCTGGGAGGCTGGCAGCCGCTGCCCTGCGTGTGCAAAACTGTGCTCCCAGATACCACTCTCTCTCTGTTAGAGAGAGAATGTGGTCTCAGGGAGTGCAGTCTCGCATACCCAGTGCTCTGTGATGTCACGAGACCTGAACTCTTGCAGCATTGTGGAGTGTGATGGGTATACAAGACCCCACTCTCTCTCTCTCTCTCTCTGTTAGGGAGAGAGTGTGGTCACACAGAGCAGTGACTGCATAGGATGGGGCCAGAACTAGTGATAACAAAGGTGGCTGAGAGATGCCTTTGCCTCTCCCCAACCTTTCCTGCCTCTAGTATAGGAAAGGAAGAGTGCAGAATCAGAGACAGACACTAGGTAGATTATCTAATAGTTGTAGTAATTTATGGGTGTTAAATTAGCCACATAAGGTTTCTTTTATTCCCAAAATGCAGTAAGAAACAGTAAGAATTGCAAGAAAAAGCTTAATCAAAAAGTGAATGAGTTAAAAAATCATGCAGCTCTTCTTCACAGCAAGCTTTAGGTGCATGAAAAGATTGAAACCAATCCATCTCCAGTTAATCTACAATGTTGTTGGGGAAAGGGAGAAAGCACTTTCCTCCTTCATTTCACCTTTTAATATCTCCACATGTAGAGAACTTGCAACATCAAAATTACGTTTATATGCAAAGTTAGAATGATTTGGTTTGTGAAAAAACAAGAAGTTAAAGATTTATTATTACAGCCTCAAGTTCAATCCTGTGTCGAGAGTAAAGCTCTGTTTTTGAATTGGCTAGAGTCAATATCATGACTCAATATGAATTTTTTTTCAGATCCTGTGTCCATTTATTTAGCCAATAATTTGAAATGAGTCACCCTTGTTTGCTTTTAAAAAACTACTTCCTGGTAGAATAAGGAGTCCCCACTGTCTTATCTGATCTGGATTAGCTCTGTTCATGGGATAGAACTATTAGTTCTGTAGGCTAACACAGAAAATTAATTTGATTTTTTTTGTTCCTGGTTGGAGGGGTAAGGATTTGAATAGGACTAAACTGTGGGTATTCTGTGCGTAAGGATTTGCATAGGTCTAAACTGTAATGATTCTGCTGGGGGAAAACACAATTCGCTTACTGCTCTATTCATTATCCTATATAGCAGGCAGTGTTCCCTCTAAGCTGCCCAGACCCCCTGGGGCTGCAGCTTTGCCGCAGCAGACCCGACCTGAGCCCGGCCTCTGGGCTGGCCCTCTCCACCCCCAGGATGGAGCAGGCAGGCTCAGGGCCGGGGCATGTGCGTGCGCCTGCCTGCCTGCCTGCCTGCCCCATATGGCCGGGGCAGCGGTGTGGCCGTGGCAGGCTCCCGGTCTCCCACCCGCCAGCCGCCTCGACTTCCCGGCTCGGGGCCAGGATCGGTCTCTGGTGCTGGGGTCTGCTCTGACCTGCCGGCGACCTCCCGGGACCGCATTCGGGTCCCTGCCGCCAGGGGCCTCGGCTTGTTTCTTTCTTTTTTTTTTCTTCTTTGCCTTCCTTTCTCTTGCCTCCCTTCTCTTCTTTGCCTTCCTTCCTCTTGCCTCCCTTCTCTTCTTTGCCTTCCTTCCTCTTCCCTCCTTTCTCTTCTTTGCCTTCCTTCCTCTTCCCTCCTTTCTCTTCTTTGCC
>ML685802.1:15110330-15139971 GCA_007922175.1 Pelusios castaneus
CTTCCTTCCTTCCTTCCTTCCTTCCTTCCTTCCTTCCTTCCTTCCTTTTTAAAAAGCTTTTTAAAAATTAATTTTAACTAAAAACTTTTCTAAAAATTAAATTTCAATTCAAAATTCATTCAAATTCAATTAATTAAACAATTAAGTAATTCTGTTTACAATCACTTTAACTTCAATTAATGCCTATAATTTCTGTCTTGTGAGTAACTGTTATGTAAATGTCACTTTCACAACTGTACACAACAAATTTTCACTTGTTAATTAAACCGTATTTTGGGAAAACTTGTAAGGGGCTCACTTATTCTTTTTCAGGAAACACCAGTGTGTACAGATGGTAGGAGAGTGTGACAGGGCATAGGGAGGCTGTGTGTGGTGGCAGGAGAAAGCATGGGGGCAGGGGCAGGGCAAAGCTGACAAGGGAGGGTGGGGTGGGGTGCCAGGGGAGCATGGCAGGTCAAGGAAAGTCAGGGATAACTATGTGGGTGGCAAGGGGGAGTGTGGGGAGCGGGGCAGGGGTGAGATGGCAAGGGAGCATTGCAGGGCAGGGGAGGACAAGGGTGGCCATGTGGGGTGACAGGGAAAAGTGTGGGAAGCAGGGCAAGCACTGGAAGGTAGGGCTGGGGCTGGTAGGGCAAGGGATGGCTGTGTCAGGTGTCAAGAGGGAGCGTGGGGAGCATAGCAGAGGAGGGGAGAGATGGCAGGGGTGGGCAGAGGTGGGGAGGCAAGGGAGTGTGGGTGGGGTAGGGAAAGGGAAGAAAGCAGTGCGGCCTGGTGGTGGGACCCCCATTACTTCCCTTCCTCCCCCAACCCTTGCTTGCTCCCTGACCCCTTCTTCCTGCCCCACGCTACTCGGGCTTCCCAACTTCTTTGCCAGACCACGCAGCGCAGGCTTTCCTTCCCTTTGGGCTACCTGACCCTGCCCTGTGCTGTGTGTGGGCTCTCTGACCCTTCCCCTGCGGGCTCCACCCCAGCTCCCCAATCCCTTTCCTGGCCTGTGCTGTTTGGGCTCCCTGACCACTTCTTTCCCCAGCTCCCCAACCCTTCCCCTGCTGTGCCATGCTGCAGTGCATAGGCGCCTCTCCCTCTCACTTCCCTTCTCCCTGCCTCTGCACCACACCTCCACCCTCCCCTTACCCCACATAGGCTCCTCTTCTCCTCCCTTTCCTTCTCCCCCACTCCCCTCCCTCTCCTTACCCCACAGCGGGCTCTGCTTCCTGGCTACCCAGCCTCCGCTGTTTGGGCTCCTAACCTCTTCCCTTCCCCAGCTCCATCAGCTCCCTGACCCCTTCCCTGGCCCTGCTGTGCCATGCAGTCTCCTCTCCCTGCATGCTCTGCTCCTCACCCCCTTCCCTTTACCCTGGGTGGGCTCCTCTCCCCTCCCTTCCCTTGCCCAGGCTTCTTTTCCCTTCCCCTCCTTTTCTCCAGGCAGGGTCTTCTCCCCAACCTCCCTCTTCCCTGACCCTCACGTACAGAAGCTCCTCTCCCCAACCCCTCCCCCCCGATCATTTTCCCCATGCGGCTCCTTTCCTCTCCCCACCCTCCCGTTCCCCATCCCTGCGCAGTTCCTTCCCCTTCCCCACACACAACAATTCCTTTTCTCTCCTCAACCCCTCCCTTCCCTGTTCCCAGCGTGTGTGGACCCCACACGTGCACTGGTAGCTCCTCCCTCTCCTCAATGCCCACCCTCCCAGGCTCCTTCCCTGCCCCACGCACACATCTCACCTGGCTGCACACTGCGGGGGCTCCCCAATTCCTTCCCTGCCCTCTCCCGCCCCATGAAAGGGGCTGAGTCAAGCCCAGAGGTGGCTTTTGGGGTAGGTGAAGCAGGCACATGCCTAGGGACCCGAGCTGTAAGGGACCTGGTTCATCTACCCCAAAAGCTGTGTCTGCCTCACTTTGAAGCAGGAGGAGGATCTGGCTCCTGGGGCCAGGGCTGGCGGTGGGGAGCTGGGGCCGGCAGTGGTGAGCCAGGGCTGCGGAAGGGGGAGGCTGGGGCCAGCGGCGGGGAGCTGGGGTTGGCAGCAGGAAGCCCCATGGGCCTGTTGGGGATCCCATGGGCCTATAGGGGGCCCCACAATGGGACTTTGCCTAGGACCCCCAAAAGTCAAAAGCCGCCTCTCGTTAAGCCCCTGAATGCTGCTCTCTAGCCAGGCCACTCCCCGCTGCGGCTCGGCGTAGGGCGGACAGGATATTTAAAAGGGCCTCAGCTGCTCCAGCTCCCAGGCTCCTGCAGCAGCACTCCACAGGCTGGATGAAAGCTGTTGGTGGGCTGGAGTCTGGCGCGTGGGCCACAGGTTGGACAAACCTATTCTAGACCTTTTTCAGTCACTGTTTTGTATCCTGAAAACTACCAGATCAGGTATTCAGGTTGAGAAAAGACTTGATATTGTGTTTGAAATATGTCAACAACTGATTTATAAACTCAGAAAAACAAAAATGCTTAATGAAAAGATTGTGATATGTCAGTGTCTAAGATAGGATTTTTTTCCATTTGTTATTAACAATAACATAGTGTCAGATTTAGTAATGGTTGGCAGGGAGGAGGGCAAGGGAGTTCAGTGAATTAGTGCCATAGGGAGTTTAACATAATTTTTTTGTTTGTTTGGGTTGGGTTTTTTTAAGTTTATCATCCTTATTTAAAAATAGATCAGAAAATATTATTTCTTTTTTAAAAGTGAGATTGTCAAGGATCTATCCATGGCCCTGATAGGAAAACTGCTTCAAAAATATTAACAAAGACACTTTGGCAACCAAATGTTCCCAAAAGTACTAAAAATAATGGCTATGTCTACACTTATTAATTTAGGTCGACTTTAGCTAAGTTGACTTAACAAAGTTGACTTAGCATGTCCACACTATAAAATTAAGTCGACGTAGGGGCAGTGTTCCCTCTAAGCTGCGCAGGCGCGCGGCCGCGCAGCGGCCATCGCAACCCCCGCGCAGCAGTGAGGGACCCCCGCGCAGGCCGGCAGCCCCCACTGCTCCCTGCAGACTCCCCGGGCTGCGGCTTTGCCGCGGCAGACCCGGCCCGAGCCCGGCCTCTGGGCTGGCCCTCCCCGCCCCCAGGGCAGAGCAGGCAGGCTCAGGGCCGGGGCATGCGCGCGTGCCTGCCTGCCTGCCTACCCCATGCGGCCGGGGCAGCGGGGTGGCCGCGGCCAGAGCAGGCTCCTGGGTTCTCACCCGCCGGCCGCCTCGACTTCCCGGCCCGGGGCCGGGGCCAGCTCTGCTCCACCGACAGCCTCGGCCTCCCAGCACAGGGCCAGGATCGGCCTCCGGTGCTGGGGTCTACCCTGCCAGGGCCGCGTTCAGGTCCCCGCCGCCAGCGGCCTTGGCTTCTTTCTTTCTTTTTTTTTTCTTTTTTCTTCTTTCTCTTCTTTGCCTTCCTTTCTCTTCCCTTCCTTTTCTCTTCTTTGCCTTCCTTTTTTTCCCTTCCTTCTCTTCTTTGCCTTCCCTTTTCTTCCTTCCTTCTCTTCTTTGCCTTCCCTTTTCTTTCCTTCTTTCTCTAACTTCTTTCCTTCTCTCCACCTCTCTTTTCCTACCTTCTCTTTTTTCTTCCTTTCTCTTCCTTTCTTTCTCTTGTTTGCCTTCCTTTTTCTTTCCTTCTTTCTCTTCCTTTTTTCTTTCTCTTCTTTGTCTTCCTCTTCCTTCCTTCTTTCTTTCTCGTCTTCCTCTTCCTTCCTTTCTTCTTTCTCTTACTTTTTTCTTTTTCTCCTCCTTCCTTCTCTTTTTTCTTTCTCTTCCTTCCTTCCTTCCTTCCTTCCTTCCTTCCTTCCTTCCTTTTTAAAAAGCTTTTTAAAAATTAATTTTAAATAAAAACCTTTCTAAAAATTAAATTTCAATTCAAAATTCATTCAAATTCAATTAATTAAACACAATTAATTAAGTCTGTTTACAATCACTTTAACTTCAATTAATGCCTATAATTTCTGTCATGTGAGTTTGCACAAAAATTTTATTCAGAAAAAGTTTTGCACACGGCTTGAAAATTTTGCACACAAGCCGCCAAACCTTAGAGGGAACATTGCTTAGGGGGGAACTTACAAAGTCGACCTAAAGCGTCCACACTGGATGCCTAGGTTGACTTCTAGGGGCTAGGTGGACCTGGGAGAGGTCCACGGTGGCAGGGGGGGGCACCCCTTACCAATTGCCAGGGGGCTCAGCCTTTGCCCCATTGTACCTAGGTACAATGGGGCAAAGGGGGACAGGGACCCTGGCAGGGCATAGGGGCAGGGTGGGCAGGGCTCTGCCCTGCCCTGTGGGGGGGCATGCCAGGCTCCCCCTGTGTGCCCCCCCGGCAGGGAGGGCAGTGGGGGAGTCCTGTAGAGCCCTAAGTCGACTCTAAGTCGATTTAGGGCTACTCCAGGTGTACACTGGCTTAAGCCTAAAGTCGACTTTAAAAGAGGTTTAATAAAGCGACTTAATTTTCCTTAAGTCGACTTAAACAAGCTGCTTAAGTCGTCTTAAGGAAAATGTAGTGTAGACGCAGAGTAAATTAAGTTGACTTAAGCAAGCTTAAGTTGACTTAATTTACAAGTGTAGACGCACCCAATGATACTAAATACACTGTGTATATACTAAGTTCAGTTCTCAACATTGCAAATTTTGAGATTGGTGCTAGAATATCATACTAAATAAACTACATCAAATCAAACCCAATTTCCACCAGAGAAGACTCAAAGGCACATCTCCTCATTGAGCCTACGTGCCATATTACAATTTTCTATCCCCAGTTGTTTCAGCACTGGAACTGTTCAAAATCATGTTGCAATAATTTTATTTTATTTATGGGAATGTTCAAATTGGCACTCCATTCATAGAAAAGTTGAAAAGTTTTGCTCAGAGTTTCCAAAATATTCACCTTTGGGCAGAGACTGAACATTGAAAATGTAGCCAGTAAGCATAAAGCTACAAATTCCACTCATTGATTTAATGAATGGGAAACCTAATTGGATCTGCAAGGTGCCAGATAGATTTTGGATAAAAGCAGGAGTTTAAGCAAGGCCAGGTCCCCTGGGTGCTATCCACTGGCCAGCTAGACAGATGAAGGCTGATTAACTTTTGTTTCCCCAAATCATTTATTTAAACCCTGGTCGGGTTTACCAGGCTTTTGCTCCCAATTTTCGCTCTACCCTCCTATCCTATGGTTATGTATTATAAAAACTGTGGTTTTCGGTTACTTTGTGTCTGACCCATCCCCTATTAAAGGAGTCAGGAAGGATTTTTTCCTACCAGGGCCAAATTAGCTATGGCCTCGTGGGTTTTTCACCTTCCTCATAGCCGTCACGGAAACACAGTTAGTTTAAATATGTATGGAATTTAATTTTAGGACTTGTATGAATATTAGGTCTTCGCAATTTGTGGTCAGTGTCCACTGTAGATAAAAGGCCCAAGGGCCAGCTACCAGAAAATAGGAGAAATGGGATTTTGCTGGTGAGCCCCATGTCTGTGGAAAAAGGGAGATCCAAAGTCCTTGCAGACCATGGTCCCTTTTAGTACCTTCAGCCCCCTTCTCAGGTGAGAAAGTCAGAGGATTAACTGAATCCTTGATATAGGCAGGGGAGTCCCCTATGATTAATGGGTTATGGGATATGTGACGCTGCATGAATTCTCAGGATAGATGCCTTTTATATCTTGCACTAAACCCACCTAAATACCCCTCTCCACAGTGTTGTATCTTCAGAAACTTGCAGCCTGCCATTAAAAATCCACGACCATGTCTGTCATCATTTTTGGTCCTGATTAAGGACCGAAAAGCTTATAATAGAAACACTTGAATATTCATAAATCTAGCTATTGCTGATGATCCAGGTATGAGACACGCCTCAGTGAAATGGACTTGACTGTTGTGAATTTTAGAACTTCTGGTATGGGAATACCCTGTGCTTTTTCAAAAGAGGAATTACACAACTGGCACCCTTTGATGTCTCTCCCTGGACAAAAGAGGGGCATGATTCTATACTCTTAAACTCAATGCGCCTTTTGCCATGGGAGTTTTCAATGGGGGCAGGATTGAGCCCCATATTGGCATCCTTGCCTAAAAATACACATTTACTAACCTTTCCAGTTAGAGAGATGGACTTAAAACTAGCGTATTACATAGGGGTGACCAGATGTCCTAATTTATAGGGACAGACCTGATATTCAGAGCTTTTTTATGTGGGAGCTATTTCCCCTTTTACAATGTCCTGATTTTTCACACTTGCTATCTTACTACCTTAATTACAGATCCAAAAGGGGGCAGGAGCTAAAATGTCAGCTGGGTAATTGTACTATTCCTGTTGACAACAGAACATAGATTTTGTTGGGTAGCTTTTATGGAGAAAAGAGTGGGAGTTATGGGCTATGTATGCCTTTTGTAGCCTGTTCTTGGGAACAAAGCATTGCACAACAGAGCTGGGAATTAATTAGAATAAAAAAACCTAGTAAAGCCATGGTTAAGAAATATTGAGGCCATTAATCTCTCCACAGTGCTCATGTATTGATTCATATTAAAAATAATACTAGTTACATGCTGTACATGCTGAAGGTAGAATAGATGCCTAAGATTATACTGCCAGCTAACTAAAGTAATGTCTGGAAATTCAAAACTGAAACTGACAAACTTGCCTTAACACTGAATGTCCCAATTTGCATTGGCTTGTGTAATAAACTAAACCTTAATATGCTTTTGATATTTAATGTTTTTGAAGAGGGTGGATTTTTTAAAATCATTTTTTCATGAAAATGAAAATTATTTAGCTAATGGAACAAACCCAAAAGAAACATACAGAACTATTGAGATAGGCTGCATTACTAAACCTAATTTTTTAAATCAAACTTATTTTAAGTCCCTGAGATGCTTGTAAGATAGAAGATTTCATGTATTATTATGACTACATATTATTATAAACTGAACAGTTTTAAAATCTTTTAAAAAAATGCAAACAAATGAATAACCACTATAAAGTCTACACACAAAGTACAGAATCATCCCATTATTGAATTGTTTCCAGTGCCTCATTCTCTTTTGCTTACCATCCCTTGCCTTGCCTAGTCTCGTCTCTGCTTAGATTGCTTCTCGTTCGTGCAGTCACCAAAGGTTTTATTCTGACCGTGCTCACTCAGGCTTTTACACTGACCTTGCTCAGTTTACTTCAGTGGAGTTATCCTTGAGTGTCACAGCTGTGAGAGCTGTGTATTTTACATTCTCTAGAAAGTACCTATCACACAGCAGGTGCTGAATAATTATTATATAGTAGTTAAATTCATTCAAAATTTGCTCCTGGTCTGTGCTCTTCTAAAATAAATTCCACCCTCTAGAGAATAAGGGACTGTAATAGAATAGTGTAAAATCAGCTTTACACTGGTATAAACAGACAAGGTGATAAAACTATGTTGTAACATGTTGTAACAAGATGTTCTGAAATGGCTTTAGAATTCTGGTCACCGTTGAGAGTACAGAGTCACCAAGCACTTCACACACCCATGTCTATAACCAATGTTTAGTAAATACAGATCGCAAAAGAAGAAGCCAAATATGGGTCATCCCCACCACCCCAAGAAAAGTGGTAGTAGCAGCATTTTGACTGTAACACAGAAAATCCAGTGGACATGAAGCATTTGATGGCTGTGGCACAGTAAGAAGAGGCAGGGACAACAACTGTGGATCAGAAGGGCTCTGTAAGTAGATGTTTCTGTACAAAGAGAGAAGGCCAGAGATGGCTCTGATGGAAGAGGGAATGAGTGATATGGCAGGAACGTAGAGTTCCAGATTGCAGATGGATCAAGAGAGAATGGGCAAGTCTTGAGGGGCAAGGAGGTTCACAGGAGCGAGCAGAGCAAGCTCTATAGAGACAGCTTGTAGCAGCTGATAGTGGGGTGAGGGAGAAGGGAAAGTGAGGGCAACAGCTTCAGCAAATGCTACTGAGCACACTCAGTAAAAGCCAAGCCGCAACTCTTACCCCATGCCCCATCCCATGTGACACCTCTCAATCTATGGAAAAAGAATGAATAGAGACATGTGGGTGGGGGAAGGAAGTAGAGGAAATCAATAGTTTAGAAGAGGCCCTGAGCAACAAAACAGGTCCCACCACAGTGAGCATGAACAGCCATTAAGCGGATAACTATCAAGAAGAAGATTAGATATGAATATTCAGGAGGCGTATGCTTGAGAAGAAACTGAACAACTAGCACTACAAATGATTTAGATTTGCAAACATAATGTGCTGTACTCAGTGTGCTTTGCTCCCTCCGAAGCACTGAGCGTCTTTTTTTTCTTTTTTTGTTTGCCATTGGCTTCTGTTCCTCTGATCTCAGTTTGTGTGCATCTTTCTCATTTGAATTATATGAACATGTAGATTTGTTGTTGATCTCGTATGGGGACGTTTCTCCATTTTATTCCATGCCCTGCTCTTTTTGAGTTTCTCCAGGGTTATTCCCGAGCTCATTAGCCTGGAAGCAGATTTATGTAGAACAGTTATGCAGCAGCTGTGAGCCAAAATGCTCACATGAGCAAATCTGACTATTGTATAAAGTGTTTAAAAGGTTGTGCTTATCCACAAGCACCACAGCTAGTAGACTGGATTGTTCTGTGGTTTAATAAGGGTTGGGAAACAAAGATAGGTGGGTGAAATTTTTGAAATGAAACACTTTATCTCTGAAAAATGTCTGTTCAGGTCACACAAAACAGTTCACAAATTCATGTTAAGTAAGCCATATATTGTTTTAGTTGGAAAAATAAAAAATAAAAATATGAAAAAGTCAAAGCATTTCATTTTGACATTTTTAAACAAAACATTGTAATGCTTTTGAGTCAAAATTACTTTTGTTTCAAATTTTACTTCCATTTTATTTACACAAAAAATTTCAACTTATTACAGACCAAAAATAATGTTTCATTTCTAGGATTTTTTACCTTTTAAAAAACGGAGTTACTATTTGAAGCAAAAAGTCATTTTGACCATCTTTTCTTTAAATTATCTTTAGTTGTAAAGAGCATTCTCAATGTGTCAAACCTGCAAGCTGCACATAGAAGAATTCACACATCTGTAATGAATATGATTAGGCACAAGACAGAAAGGTAATTTGATCAAACTAGACTGTACTAGATCATTCCATTATTTATACCTTGTTTCATTCCAGCTGTCAGAAATGGCTCAAATAACATTGTTTGTCATACTTAAACCATTTGCAGAATGATAGCAATAATCTTTGATTCCCTTACTTAGTTTTTACTTGATTTTTTTCTCTCAATCCTAGCTTTCCTCCTCTCATCACATGCTTACCTCTCTTTTTTGAGATGGTTTCCCAAATTGCGTTAGGCATAGTCATTATCCCATATGGTAGTCTGCTCTGACAGAAGAGGGGATATATATGGGTTCTTTCTTGCATGAATGTGAGTCTAATAGCTATTATTTCATGTGGAATCCTTTGAGATTTGTTCTGCTTCTTCAAAAGTCACATTGCCAGGATAATGATCATAGCCACCACTCTGTAATATTTTAATATTTCTTCTGTGTGTTATATGTTCAAAAAGAAGTGAAAATTGAATAATGGAAGTCTGCATTTATTTGCTTTGTATTTGTACCATGCCTAGAAGGATGAACATAGGGTCTGAGACTGGCATTCTAGGCATGACAGCAATACGTACTACCACTCATAACTACTAAGCCTTTTCCTACCTGCTTTTAGATCTGCTTTTATTCATGTGCCAACCTACTATGCTGTCATGTAAGTCCAGGAAATAGTACACAGTAAGTTGATATTTCTATGGTATAGCATACATAGGGTCAAATTCAGTGGGATTGCAAGAGTTGAACTAAAATTTTCATAGGTTACCCACAATGGACTTGATTTTCCACTCCTTGGCTATGTTTACACTAGCAATTTAGGTCGACTTAACGAAGCTTAAATCAACCTAAATTACTCCCCATCTACACCAGACTTTCATTAAATCAACTTAAGAAATTCCTTAAGTCAACTTCATGAAAGCTTAAGTTGACTTAATAAAAACCACCCATTAGGTCTACTTAAGCCTTAAATTGACTCCTTAAGTCGACTTAAGGACAGTGTGGACGTGGAGTAACCCGACTTTATTAAGTTGACTTAAAGGTGGTTAGGTTGTCTTAACAAAGTGGACTAAGTCAACTTAAAGTTAAGTCGACTTAGTCTACTTTGTTAAGTCAAATTAATAAAGTTGGCTTTAAGTTGACTTAATGCCGACTTTATTAAGTCAACTTAACAAAGTCGACCTAACTTTTTCTAGTGTAGACATAGCCCTTGTTCCTTGTGTACCCATTTACTTGTACGTGAAGTGAGTATAAAGTGCAAACATCTCACAATGGTAGAGCTTTGCATCTTTTGTGCCATAACATTTTATGATATAAATGTTAATAGCTATACAAGAAGCAAGGGAGTAGTGAATCAGTATCAATATTTCCATTGCATTTAGCTTTTCAAGAAACCGCTATGCTAGAAAGTTCCTTCTCAATGTTGTCTGTCATTAAAACAATGATGCTAACACTACACCTAGGGTACAGGCCTGCTACTATCAAAGTCTGTATCCTTAGGGTGCACTAACCCTTGCGTATTTTTAGTCCTGCAGGAACGTAGATAGTAGTGTTCATCGTTGAGAATAAAATTTTAGTTTCAGGTGAACCTAAAGGTGAGGTTGAAACTATTTGTATTAAACCCTACCCTGTCATCCCTAATTAATGGCATAACCCTGACTCAGTTGAGCTTCAAAGGACTGTGTACATTTTCAGCTGGAGTTCTGGCTTTTAGCTTGGGGTATAGCCAAATCCTTAACCTTGTATCGTTGAATAAAAAGAATTTATTTGCAGTGATTGAGCACTTAGTTTATTTTGATTGTTTTTTTTAATGGTTTTCATCTGCTGTGAAGCTGCAGTGATTAGATGTCTGCTATTTAAATTTGTTGTTAAACTGAGATATCCAAAACGTGTGCAGTTTGTTTTAGTGATGAGAAGTTCCTAGGAGCTCTTTCTTTTGCCGCTCTGTAATTTTGCCTAAAAGTACTTTGTGACAAAGCTGATCCATGTCAACTTTGACAGAACTGTACAAGGCCATTTCTCTCATTATAGATGCTGGTAGCACCAAAACTGTACTATTACTCCGTAACTGTAAGTCACAGATCCAAACATAAATGAAGATCAAGTAATATATCGTAAATTTGTACTTTGCAGTTAAGGTAATACTTTGTGGGTGGAAGAAATTCCATTGTAATTTGACAATTGTAACATGTTTTAACATGCAGAACTGATTTGAAATAACATACAGGAAATGATCTGGCTCCCACAGAAGTCAGTGGAAATTTTGTGATTAGCTTTCATAGCCATTAGCTCTCCCGAATGTGAAAATATCACATTATCAAGGCAGGTATGAAAGGATATTACATACAAATAACTTGGGCAACATGTGATAATTATTTCACAAAATCTTCAGTCTTGGTGTTCACTGGAATACCTTACCACTTTTAAAACCTAAATAACTATTGCCAAGAGAGAGACCCTTTCTCATCTAAGAAGATGATTGGCTTCCTCATCAGCTGGATTTGGACTTAATCCTGGTAAACCATAAATTTGTGGTCTTCGGGCTTGTTTGTTGTAATCCTGCACTTAGGTATGAAACCACTGACTTTAAAAAGGCAGCAATTATTTCAAAACATGGCTATCCAACTTCTCACTGGTACCAGCTCCAGGGGTCATATTGCTACACACAGTGCTGGTTTTGCTGGCTCCCTGAAGAACACTAAGTCAGTTTCAAGGTTCTGGTTTTCCTCTTCAAACTGTCAAAAGGACTGCCTCTCCCTGTGTTTTTGAGATCAATGGGATCAATGTCCTAGGGTTGGGGATCAATGGCCTATGTAACATGTGTTCCAATGAAACAATGGAACAGTCATGTGGAGCTGATCAGGATTTTTTTTTTTTATCTTGACCCAAAAATGTGAAATTGATTTTTTTGAATTTAAAAACATCCATTAAAATTTCTGCATAAAAATCTATCCAAAGAGTTTGAATTAATTAAAGTCTGAATCCTCATTGAAGATGATCTGCTCTTTTTCTGAGAGGAAATCCATGGGACATTGTTTGGGCAAGAAACCCATGTCAGAGTCTTTAGGATTATAGAGCTAAATCAGATTTTTCAGCCCGTGGTTGAGGGAAAGAGACCTCCTTATTTCTTCTGATCAGAGGTCTGATGACTTCAGTGTAGACAACATTCAGGTGGGACCTGAACAAATGTTTCAACCCTGTAGAGAAAAGATATGGGGTTCTAAGAGAACCTCCTTAAAATCCTCATGACTGGAGGAAGCCAACCTTTCTGCTGCATCCTTCTTGCTATCAAATCTGCTGTGGTGTCTGAATACAAATCTCTTTTTTAAACTTCTTCTTTTTTGGAGCCTCTTGGACAAGATGGAGGATTCTTCATACTGTCTTGGAACCAACTCACAGGAGTTCTTGCAGCTGCTGTGTTGAACTTCCCCCTGCTTAACCATGTTTGGTACAAAAATTGGGGGCATCAGTGAAAAAAAGTTGGGGAAGAGACATAATGGCATCACTTGAAATGGGCCTCATGCCGGTACCACTAGTTACAATGGTAGGCCACTGCTTCAAAGAGAATGTTCTGGCTAGCCATGGCTCCTGAGTCCAAGACAGAGAGAAGAAAACCCATGAGCTCTCCCACTGAAAATGACATTGCTCGGGTCATGGAGATGGGAGGAAAGGAGTTGTCCAGATGACAAAAAGTGGATCATCTTCCTAGTGGAAGAGCTTGGCCCTTGAAGTGGGAAAGCAGAAACTGTTGAATAAATGCCAGATCAGTTTCTCTAATCCCCTCAACACTTGCCAGATACTGTATCTGTAAAAGGAAAGGTATTGCAAAGATTAAAATCCATCAGCAGGAAAACATTCACAAACCCACTAGCCTGCAGGGTGGGTCTTGGTCTGAGCTCCAAAGATACTGGCTTAACAAATATTCCTAACAGCCATCCCAGATTTCCTTCCACTTACTAGAGACAGGAAGGAACTGTGTCCTGTCCTGACTCCATGTTCTTGAAGAGAGGATTATATCCACTTGCCTGAAGTGCGACAACAGAGCAATGGAGAATCATCGGCTCTTTATAGAAATATCCTGGAGAATGTAGGAAGCTAGAGCAAACTTATTTGATTCATTTCACAATGAAGGAAACGTAAGAGGTTAGTAAATCCTCTTTTACTCAAAAACACATCAAGGGATATTTTTAGTGTCAGGTATGGTTCTCATTTAAAATACACCTAATCTGATGGAAAGAAATTCATGTAATTCTTGAATATTCATGCAGCCCAAAGGCCTTTCAAACCACAACAAACTTGAGAAAAATACCAAAAAATTGCTATTATTATCTCAGTAGTGCTAGGGGGAAAAATAAAGTTGAGGTGATTAGTTATTACACATACATGAACATAATTAGATATTTTGTATAATATGTAAACTATATCTTGTTAATTCCGTTGGAATACAAAACAGTATTCAGAGAGAAACATGCAAAGCCAGAATTTATGCATGTTTGTTTTGTGAAAAATTAATACAATACAGATCATAATTTTGGTGTCTAGGTGACTTTTGTAGGTAAAAGCTTAAATATCTGACCTTGGTATTTTACCAAAGACTACACAAGACCATTACTAAATGCCAAACGAACTAATCACATTTTTCCAAGGCTGCTGATGAGGTCCTCCAGTCAAGCACTGCCTCTTAACAGTTACTAAGGCATCAAGCTGAAAAAGAAGGCATGGCAAGTATTTTATTTAGATCTAAGAAACAGAAAACGAAGTAAAATGTACTTGGCCTCTGTTACCTGGAGAAAGCTTTTTACACTGAATAATAACTCCAATGTGGGAAAGGGAAAGGTCAAGCATGAAGCAGAGCCAAACACTTTTATTATTCAGTTCTTTTAAATTAATTTGAATCCAAAAAGTGGTTTTGGTTAGGCTGTTTTTCTATTATAGAATGGAGGGGAACATTGATTTTAAGTTGTGTGAGATTCAGTCTTAATGAAGCTGCTTGGTAAATTTGACTTTTTATCCAACAGGAGGAAGGAGATGGGAAGAAAGGAAAAGGAGTTCCTGACAGTTTTTATTTTTCAGGGTTTCAGAGTTTAGGACTGTTCCTCAATGTTTTCTGACAATCCTTGTTTATTTTTCAGACTTAATAACTATTTGTCTCTCTGATCCTCCACATTCTAGCAACTGCTACCTCACATTCATTTCTAAGATCTGGGCTACACTAGGAAATTAAGCCAGTATGAGTCTATATTGCTTATGGATACGAAAAATCCAGTCCTCAGTAACACAGATAAACTAACCTAAGCTTTGATGTAGGGAGAACTAGGTCACCAGGAGTATTCTACCACCTCTCGGGGAGGTGGAGTGCCTATGTTGCCGAGAGAACGTCTCCTACTGTCATAGGCAGTCTCTTCACTGAAGTGTAGACGAGCCTAAAGTATCCTTGTGATTATTTACCATTTCTAGTGGCAGAAAACAGACAATGATCTCACAAAAGTGTACAAATTCCCTCATAGTAGAACACTTATTTCTTGACATAATGACTGTGAATTTTATAAAACCTTTAGATCAACTTGGGAAATAAGGTGTTGGGTGCAAATCTACTGTAAATTGCATTTCATTCATAAACAGCCTTCACAAACAAGGTAAAGAGCATAGTTTAGTGGTAAGTCCTTGGGTTGGCCTCCCAAGATTCTTTACTGAATAGGTTTGTATGACCCTATTTTTCACTAAATTCATCTTCCTTCCAAGGTAGAAAAATTGAGTGACATACAGAGTTAGAAATAGACATATTGTCTGTCTTTCCAGGGCCTGATTTTTCTCCCTATAAGTCAGTGGAAAACCCCCATCGGTTTAAGATGTGCAGAATCATGACCTGGGTCCACTTGGCAAGAACATCCCGTCTCTGCAATGGTGTGCACATGATAGCTATTGTCCTCCAAGGCTGTGTTGTGAAGGTGCGGCTAAAGCACAAACTGAGGAAAAGAGCCCCAGGAGAGAGAGAGAGAGAGAACAGAGGATGAGAAGTGAAGCAACTGGGTTTAGGAAAAAGGGAGGAAGGAGTAAATGTGGAAGGCCAACAAAATAGAAGAGACAGTAAGAGAAAAGAAAATGGTATACTTTTAAAGAAGGGTTTGTATTTGAGTTTCCTTTTCTTACCAGTACAATCATTGTCCATTAGATCAGTAATCTGAAAAAAAAAATCCATCCCTCTAACATGTTTTAATCCTCATTTGAAATAAGTCTCCCCTGCCTCATAGAAATAAATAAGTAAACAAATCCCTGATCCAGTTGCAACTGCTGACGGATTTTTAGCTAACTCCTCTGACTTCTGTTGAGTCATTCCTAAATAACATCCATGAAAATAAAAATAGAATCAAGCCCATCAGATGGTCAATGATTATAGTTACATGAGATTTTTATTTTAAAAAATGTATTACACATATATGAAATGTGTGCATTGTGTAACAGTAACAATCCATTAACAAAGTCCACAGAAACAGTTCTTGCACAAGTTATGTCTCAAAAGCTGATTTAATGTATATTCTTTCCTTTATAAAAATATTTTCAATAGACTTTGTATACTTATTGCAGTAATTGCACATGGCTGAGCAAGCAGCTTTTTAAAATCCAATTCGACTTCTTTAGCAGTTCTCTGCATGCCCTGTAACTGACTTGTTTTACCTGGGTCACATGACTCAAATATTTTTCCAAATAGTGTAGGAAAAGAGAAATAGTCTGTTTAACTGATATTTTAACAATAACATGATTTCACATCTGACCCCGCACTCCTTACTTGGGGAAACTTCCTGTGGCTATGGCTACGCTACAAAAGTTAAGTCAACTTTATTAAGTCAACTTAATAAGGTCGACTTAAACTCAACCTTATTAAGTCGACTTAACAAAAGTTGACTTAACTTTTGTACTGTAGACAGCCCCTTATCAACATTATTAAGTCGACTTATCACTTTAAATCAACTTAATAAAGTGTATTTAGGCGCTAATCTCTGTCCACACTGCCTTAAGTCGACCTAATAAGGTCGACTTAAGTGTTAAATCAACCTAAAACAAGATGTTATTAGGTTGACTTAACTTTTCCTTAAGACAACTTAAGGAAATGCTTAAGTCGATTTAAGGAAAGCCCAGAGTGGACGCGGAGTAGTTTAAGTCGACTTAAGCCTACTTAAATCAACTTAATTTGTAAGTGTAGATGCACCCTGTGAAGTTAAGAGAAGTTTTACCTGGGCACAGAGTGCAGGATCAAGCCCTTCTAAAACATGCAAATATAAAACAAAATACAGGAATCTGTGCAGTGATTTACTGGTGCATAGGAAAGGAAACAGAAATAAGCCATAATTTTGAATGCACGCCTTCCCCTCATCGACACCTACCCACCCCCCATGTCACCGTCTGTACTAGTCCTCATACTCTTCTCTATAACAAAACCTTGCCCACTTAGGCTATTGATCCTCCTTCCCTCTGCCTTTCCTTTGTCTGCTGAGTTACAATCTGGAAAGTCATTCCTTCCTGTTTTGGTGGAGATTCCAGTCCTAATACAACTAATGATTTTAGGCATAATTTTAGTGAACAAGAAAAGAGATTGTAAACTGATTTTTTGATCTCTGAGCTCCAATAACTTAAATGGAATTATTTCTTTTATCACAGAGATCAGATGCTGGCCCTGTGTCATTAGATTTTCTTCAATTTTGAATCTTAAGCAATGACTCACAGGTAATGAGAAATTTCTGTTAATTTGAATCTGGGCATAAAAAAACAGTAATACTGAATATTATCACTCATCACTAAATATTACACTGCATCATTTGTATAGTTTCTTTTAACTATATGGAATATGCTTTTGACATAACACTTTGTATATAAATACTTTTATTTTAAAATTAATAGTGTAGTTTCATTAATTTACTTGATTACTTTAGTGTAAACAGGGTTCAATATTTGAAATCAATATGCTCTTTTCTAGAGCAAATTCATTAGTGATTTCTAAACAAAATAATTTATAACCATGCTTTTAATGTACTATAAATACTGTATTTAACTACCTTAAAAATAGTAGTTTCCATTAAGAAAACAAGTGTTTATGCCTGCTGTACCTGTTCGCTTATACCTGATTAGAGAGTCAGCAGCAACTTCCTGTACATGGGAAGCAAGGAATTATTTATGAAAAGGGAGTTTTAAAAAATGGAGAAGTAGGAAGTAGTGCACTCAAGACTCAATCCAGCAAGCCCAAGGATAGGATTGAGGTGAGAGAGAAGGGGTTTCCAAGCTCCACCCATGTACCACTCACAGCCTATATTGTGAATATTATGGGCAGATTCTGATTGCAAATACACACTGATATAAATCTGAATTAGCTATAGTGAAGTAAACAGAATTATTCTAGATGTACCCAGGTATAACTGAGATCAGACTCTGCCCACGATTCAGCTGTCACTTATTATCCCTGTTTGCATCGAACACCAAGTCTACCCAAGGACTGAGCCCCATATCTCGATAGTGGACAGAATGCAAACCCTGACTCCAAACTCGCACTGACCTGGGGATTTGATACCCCTCTCCAAATCTGAATATTCTGCAAACAGAAGGTGTTCTGAATGGATGTTCAGCAACAGCCTATTATTGAGATGGATTTGAACTTTCAGCTCAAACGTGACCTGGATTTGAATGGACTGAGCATGGTTCTGATCTGATACACATTGGTACAAATCAGTAGGGCTATGTCTACACTAGAAAAAGTTAAGACTTAAGTCTTAAGTCGACCTTCAGAGATGGTGTTATTAAGTCGACTTAAGGAAGCGCTTAAGTCGATTTAACAAGCGCCCAGTGTGGATGCAGAGTTCTGTAGGTCGACTTAAGCATCCTTAGGTCGACCTACGGCATCAGTGTAGACGCACCCTAAGTGACATAAATAGCATTTGTGATTTTTTTCTTTCTCTCAACCTCACCCCAGCTGGTGAATGGTATATGTAGTGTAGTGTTTTGTTTTGATACTTTAATTAATATGGTATTAGTTCACTGAAAACAAAAACTAGATTTATAACTGCTTGTGAAATTAGTGCTAATCTCCAGGCAAAGAAGGACCACATGGTAGATCTTACCAGTTTTTTTTTTTTCCTTTTCTCTGTTTTTGTCAAGATTTGTCATGAAAAGTTTTGACTTTTCATCAGAAAATTGAAATGGTTCAGCTGAAAACAAAGTTTCCAGCTGAAAAGTTTTTATTTTTCTGACAAAAAAGCTAGCGTTTTCTACAGAAAGTAGTTTTCATGAAAAAAACCTGTAATCAAAAACCCATTTTAAAAGTTTCAACAGACATTTCCACCAGCCTTTCTGCATAATGCCTCAGTACCTGCTAGTGCAGCAATGTTAACTCCAGTTTCCAGTGCCTATAAACAGAGTTTTTGTATATTATGTTTCAGGATTTAAGTTTTGTAGAAATTAAAAAAAAAAAAGAAACAGAAAACAAATGCAAAGCAAACCTTGGGGTTTGGAAAACCACAAAGGTAACATAGACTCATAGACTATGTCTACACTTGTTAATTTAAGTCGACTTTAGCAGTGGGTGACATATCCAGGGGCGTCACTGCCACTGGGCACAGGGAGCATGGGCCCTGAATGTGCCAGGGAAGGGCCTGAGCCATGCTTGGGAGCTGTGGCCAGCAGGACCATTTTACATCTCCTGCCCTGCTGCGCTTCCAGGCATGTAGCCCTGGCTGGAGCAGGGTGAGAGATCTGAACCAGCTGCAGCCAGTGTCTGGAGACTGCTCTGCTACGGCACAGGCCAAATGCTGGAGGCAGAGGCCTCAGGAACTGGGTGTGGGGCTGGGGCTAGGAATCCAGATGGAGCAGCAGGGGGTCGGGCGGGGGCCCCAGGAGAAGCGCCAAAGTGGTGGTGGGACCCGAAAGCAATGTCAGGGGGCAGGAAAGCAAACAGCGACACCAGAGCATGGGCGGGGGGGGGGCTACCCCAGGAGCAGCATAGAGGCAGGGAGGGTGCCCCAGGAGTGGCGTAGAGGCCGGGTGAGTGGGGGAGTTGGGAGTGGCAGAGCCCTGAAGCAGAAGTGGAGGCTGAGCGGTGGGCCACCGGAGCAGCACCCGAGAAGAGCACAGGGGGTGGAGCGCCCCGGAAGTAGCGCCCTGAATCTTTTTTTCTTTTTTCGGAGCAACACTCCTGGACACACCTAAACCCCTCCAGACTAGGGTGACAGGATTAAGGCAACTCCTCTAATCTCATTTGTACTAAAGACGGGACAGCCAGACACCGCCATTGGTATTCACAGTAGAGAAAGATCAGTTCCTATTATTCAGCCTAAACAAACCAACTGGTATATTCCCTTGAGTCATCATTTACCCATTAACAAATCTAATGTTGTCCTTTGAACCAATGTTGCTTCCCTACAAAAACCCCAGTTCAAGATTCTGTTCTGGTGCTTGGATCCAAGGGCTGTGCCAGTCCCACAAGGGCTTCACCTTTTCACTGATTGTGCTGGGGCCTCTGCTGTTCTCAAGCATTTCCGACTTCAGATCAGCTACTGCAACCACCTGGGAACCTCAATCAATTCAATCTTCACTGAGTAATGAGACCCCAATTCTCTTTCTCTCCCTCTCTCCCTCCACATTTAACTTCCTAAACCTAACTTCTGTGATCAAACTTGAGCTAGATTTCCTCAATACCCCAACTGAAACTGTGTAATATTGTAACTGTCTTGCTTGTTGGCTGTCACTACTAGAATCTTTATAACCTGACCAATAAAATAACTTTTATGGTCAAGCTGGTTGCCACCCTCTGAACTTCAGTTACTCTTTGTTTTCTTGGCTTCCCTATTTGCTTTGCAGCAGCTCTCCTCTTACCTAAGCCAACGATCCCTGAAAGGCCCCAAAATCCTGTGGGATCTGCTCATCCATGGAGTTACTACCAGCACAATTGTGACATGAGATTGAGGGGGGCGGAGGGGGGCAGCGAGCAAGAAATGCTGAGTCCCTGGCATATGAGGGTGTCAGCTTGGAAGTGCTTGAGTTATCCTGCCTGCTCAGATGTAATTTGATCCTTTGATGGGTCCGTGGCATATGGGTGTCAGCTTAAAAGTGCAGATTGCTCCTGCATGCTCAGATGCTCTGTTAACCTGTGTGTAGTGTATCCAGAGCCCCTACATGGGAGGGCGGGGGATGGAAATGGGTGACCTTTACTGGGGCCCAGAAGGCCTGGGGGGTCCTGTGCAGGCTGCAGTCCCCATTATCAGTGGGCAACTCTTACAAGATTGTTCTGGGCCCCAAAAAATTATCCTTGGGCCCTGCACGTATTGGACAGCACTACATTCTGTGCTGAGTTTGTGACATATGAGAATGTCAGCTTGGAAGCACTGACTGATTCTGCCTGCTCAGAGAACTCCTACCTGCTTCCATGTGTGTGTCTGTGTGTGATTCGCAGCTGGAGGAACCCATCGCTGTGGAAACTAAGTCTTGTAAGGAAAGCCTTTGAGGGAGGGACTTGCAGAAGAGAGAAACAGAACTCCATATAGAAACACTGTACAGAAGTTGCACAAGCAGTATATTGATAGAATTACAGAGCCCCCAGAAATGTAACTCTAATACATGAGTTCACCTCAACCTGATAGGCAAATCTGGTAACAGAACACATTTTAAACATCAGATCCAAAGCCTGGAGCCAAATGGGAGCATCCCCAAATTTCAGGACAGTTCTTATCTCACAGTTTGGTTTTGACATCATTTTGTACACAGGGGAGAAGTTCAAGTTGGTCAGGAACCAAACTCCCACAGAAGTGGGAGGTGCTTAGTTATGGGGATTTCATTTGTGCCAATCTCTAACAATAACCCAGACACCTTTACAAATCCTTTTTTAACAAATGGTCTCTTTTTTAACCAGATAATTTTTTCATTCCTATTTAGTCAAATGACAGCTCATTTGAGACTTTTGCTAGGGTGTTTATGTTCAGTAGATGATTCCCTTATATTGCATTTGTTAATTTGATGATAAACAATGCTGTTTACTTATGTCTTGTTAAATAGAGTCTAATGTTTTCTGTCGTTATACTTTAAGGAACAAGGTTGTTATCCTCAGCACAGAGTCACCAGACATTTTTGTCAACCTGTCCACAGATATTACCTCTGAAAAGCCTCCAAATTCTCAAGAGAGTTCTTAGGCATTAGCCCTGTGCTGGCAATCTGTTTTTACATCCACCAGAGAGAGCTTTTTTTCTTTTCTTTTTTTAAATCTACTCTGCTAAAAAAACACAAGTTTATGATTCACTTTCAGACTTTGTTCCCCTGAATGACTTGTTTGTGCCCTGTGCAAGAGAACAGGAGACTTCAGAAACTTGAACACACAGCAGTATCTTTGTTAATGCCTTTTAAGCATATAATAAATGCATGCACAAATATGTAGGAGAAAGATGGTTTTTGGTTTTTTTTTTTAATTTCTTTCAGGTTAAACACCCTCAGCTGTGAAAAGCAAATGTAAAGATATGAATAAATGAAGACCTGAATGCAGAAGCAAATGATCCAAACTATCTTGAAATCCAGACTCTGACTATGCTAGGAAAGTATGATAGAACTTTTGAATTGTTTTAGGCACCAAAAAAGGGAACAAATACTTAAGTCGCATTTTACTATGAATGGGTTGCCTGGCGTTCAGCAACATTCCCTCCAACCCTAAATTTCCCCCATTTCTAGCCCTAAATTCAAAACTCATTTGTTAGACTAAATTGGTCTAAATCACTGATTGTTATGAGGTTTTCTTTCATTATTCTGCATCTTTGTTTGTGGATTTCATCCTCCAGTGTACAAGGAAGAGCCAGGAATTTTCAAAATAGTAGCTTATTATTAGGAGGTTTCCAACTCAAGAAGATTATGTAGTTTATATATGCTTCAGAGAAACATTCAGATTTATCTAAGCTCAACTCAGAAAGTTTATCACAACCCCCTTTCCTTTTAAAAAAAAAAAATCTATCTATTTGCATCAGCTCAATCAAGAAATTCCAAGAAACTAGTCTCAGATCTATCTTTACTTATCCTTCCCATCTGAAGATCCTTTTTTAATTATAATTTGTCCTTCATTGCATTCCCATCCCATCCATCTATGACCTTTGGTCTGTTCTCAGGCTTCATGCTATAACATACTAATCAGAAATAGACCACTGAACTGAAGAGATTGGGGAGTAAGATCGTAAAACCAGAAGTACAGAAAGGTGAACTCCAGAGTAGAAAGTCAACTGTTTGGGAAGAGGGGTAAGAAGAATCCTGCCAGGGAGGTGGCAGCTGTCTTGGGATAAAGTATAAGGGCTTAAAGTAAAGCTCTGGAGGTCTTGATAGGAGAAAAATAGATTTATCTTGGCATGGACTCACAGATAGGGATGGATGAATTTCAAAAGGTGTGTTTAGTTATATTACAGTAACACAGAATATACCGTTAACACAGAAAAGCCCCAACAGGAAGAGCATTGAAAAGTAATGAGAAACAGTTCCTGCCAGGAAGATCTGATAATCTAAAATATGCAAGGACAGGCAGAAGAAGTTTTGTTATTCTTGTTTTTGCAGAAGGGGAACTAAGGCCCAGAGAGGGGAAGTAACTTAGCCAAGACCACACAGAAAGTCTATGGGACAGAGCCTACGATTGAACCCAGACCAGCTAAAACACAGTCCAGTGCTTTACCCAGGAACCTGCCCCTCTTCTGGCATTTGTGTCCAATTTAGATAAACATTCTGAAGTCTGGATGCATGTCTGAACTATAGCCAGAGTTCTTGATTGATTTCCCCCACAAACTCCATCCTTTGCACGACAAGGCTGGCCCCTCCTCCCCGGTTATGCATCTTCTTGAGATGACTCGTATAGGTCTGAAATCCCCCTTCCACTACTTGATCTCTTTGGGGTGGAGGCTTGCACTTTCCCTCTACATTTACCAGGCTTAGCTAGTAAACCAGTATCCTGAGTTCTCATGTGAAAATGGAGAAACCAGATCTGACTATTACATTTTGGGTAATTTTAGCCCCATGTCCATTAAGCCTGAAATGGGATGGGATGAAACATTGCATGGTTGCCACAGTGGGACTTGCTGGAATATTAAGAGCAGGCATAGACTCCAGCCATTCTCAGCCTGCTCGGCCTGCTTATATTACAAGAAGACACTGTGTGATTTGAAAACCTGGGGAGCTAAAGCTAAAGCTAATCCAGTTATGTAAGAAGGTGTTAAATGTACATGGAAAAAAAATATGTTTTTCCAACAACCGTACAGTGATTACATTCACTAAATCATAGCCTGCAATCATTTCCCAGTAACAAACACAGTACATTTTGTGCAAAATCTTGCACTGAAGGAGATATTTGCCATCTCAAGTCAATACGATGTAGTTCCTTATTTTTTTTTAAAGAAAAATAATAACCCAAAGAAGGCAGCAGTTTAGCTGTTTGTTTTTCTACTCACTCCTATGCTCAAATGTCTTCACGGGGAAATTTGTGAATAACCAGGTTGTTTATGAAAAAAATGGTTTATTGCTACATTAGCCATATCTATGACTTTTTTGTTTCGGATGAAATTGATCTTCAGATGTTTACTTGTTTAAAATTAGGGGGAAGCACAGTGGATAAATGCAGCAATCTTAAGTGAAAGAAAGGTGGTGCTCAACAGCTCACTTTTGAGTAATCCTTTCAAATCTGTAGTCTCATCCTGAAGCAATTCATCTTAAAACCCAGTAAAAAGTCAATAAACATTAAATATGTAAACCCATTTTTGTTCTTCCTGCTATTTTGTTTGAAACAATTCCAAATGAAGATTGTTTGCACAAGGGCCCTCTCACCCAACCCATATACCGGAGCAGTGATAAGGTCTCCTTTTAAGCAATAATTTACCCCCTCAGTCCCCTCCCCCCCTTCATCCTCCCTTTTCCACATAGCTTATTTGTTTTTGAGAATGTACAAGTACCCTGTGGTACTGGATCTTTTCTGTATCATGTTTGTCATCAAGACACTACCTCAAGTAACCACATTATTTGCAGCCAGGATTGTATATTGCACAAAATGCATCTTGGTGCATATCCTGGAATGATACTTCTAACTAAACAATATAACTCATTTTGTATAATGATTACTTATTTTTATTTCCATGATCTCAGTGAGGCAGTGAATAGGGAAAGGGGAGACTTGACAAACAACTGTGTGCAGATAGGGTGCAAAGTGACACCTGGGTAAATATGCTTTTTTAAAAATGTGCTACCCATCACTGACTTGACATAGAACAGCTGTGTTCAGACAGCACTAAAAAATTTCCACCTGCTAGATGATGTATGTTTTATAGGCTACAACTTATTCTTTGAAAGAGCAAAGCTGTCACTGTCTCTGTTTTACTGATGCATGATGGCCACCCATGGAATGATCATGGTGTTCTTTTGAAATGGAAAGCATCCTCTGGACAGGATGAGCAGAATTACAAGTCAGTTAAATTCTTAAATTAAACAGCTAGTATACCTTTTTCCAGTGTGTTTTTTTCTATGTCCCCTAATAAGCCAAGATTCCCCTCTTGCATATGGAGTAACGCAAATTTCTCTTGTCCCACAGGGTATTTCTCATCAATTATAGTGACAAGAGAGAAAACAATCAAAATGTAGCTGAAAAGGAATATCAGCTCCATCTAAAGACAAAAGGGTTTGGAGTTCTCAGTCAAATGTCCTCTCCTCATAGCAGGAGGGCCACAAATTTCAGTGTCTATTCAGGATGACAAACAAGGAGTCCTGTGGCTTTAAAGGCTAACAAATGTATTTATCGCCTGAGCTTTCGTGGGAGAAAATCCCACTCCATCAGATGCTTTGAAGATGAGGAAGCGTCTGACGAAGTGGGATTTTCTCCCACAAAAGCTCATGTGATAAATAAATTTATTAGTCTTTAAAAGTGCCACAGGACTCCTTGTTTGTTTTGCTGAACTAGATTAACACAGATCCCCTTTTGGAACTTGTCAACATATTCAGGATGAGTTGCTTTGTCATACTGCAGTGAAAAAGAGAGTAAGCTGAAATCCTGTCTTGGGAAACCTGCAATCCTCTGCTGACTGTGAGAAGTAGCTAATCACAAACAAATATCCTTATATTGTGCAACCTAAATAAAACCCTCTTTTCTCATGCAAGATAAATATCCCATTGTTATTTCCCTTCACCTCTCTTCCTGTTGTCTTTTAAATTTCCATAGGTTAGGGGAAGATTTTCCCATTTCCATTGCGTAGGCTGCCTGGGATGTCTTTTTTCTTTCCTGCCTTCAATTCAGGCTGCAGTGCAGAGCAACATTTTGACTTTCTTTTCACTATTCATTTACAACTTTCTGTTGTTTTATAGCGCAAACTTGAATTACAAACCATTGTCCTCTTTTTAGATAACTGGGATAAGAGAGAATCCATTTTCAATACACCAGTTGGTTCCTTTCTAGAGTGCAGAATGTTTATCTAGTGATACAGCACAGTTCATTAACCAGCATGTAACTGTGCTCCCATTTTGTTTTTCATTCCCAGAAGGGAAGGCAAAAAAAGGAACAACAGTAGGAAGAAAATAATGTCTTTGCTTAGCTCACTGAAATTTGAAAATGTGCCCAAGGCTAGCTGTTCCTGTTAGAAATAAGTGTATTCTGGCTTGCTCAGAGATCCTGTGAATCATGGTCCTTAATAACTATAGTTTACAATCCATTTGATTAATTTGAAAGTAAATTCATATTCATAATGCTCTAGTTGTTGCGTGTACGGTAAGGACTTGATGCTGAAGTCACTTAAACCAATTTTACACAGGTCTAAGTCCAGTGACTGGATTTACTCTACTTATAACAGCATTTCTCATACTGAGGGTCCTGACCCAAAAAGGTGTTGCAAACTAATGGGAGAGGAAGGAAGTTGCAGGATTGGCTGCTGGCTAAGCACCCAGTTCTGAAGGCAGTCCCACCACCAGCAACAGCGCAGAAGTATGGGTAGCAATATCATACTATGCCACGCCAGCAGCCGCCACTCTGTGGCTGATCGCATCTGCAATCCGAGCAGACAGTGGCAGCTGCCAGCACCCAGCTCTGAAGGCAGTGGCACCCAGCAGCAGCTGCGAAGTAAGGGTGGTGTGGAAAGGGTGTGGGGAGGATGTCACTTTCGGGGGAGGTCATCACAGTCCGAAATATTTTGAAAGGGGGATCCCAGCAAAAAGAAAAAAAATTGAGAGCCCCAAGTCATAATCCATCCTTGTGAGTATCTCGCTCATTGCATGTAAACAGATACGCAGATAGCCTTCTTGTAAGATCAAGCACTCCAAAGTCAGGAAATTCCAACAGCTAAGGTTGCTCTGTTGCGCTGGCGACAGTAATTGCAGCCCTCTGATCACATCCTGAACATTTCATGGTCTCTATTAAAACAGATGTTTTCTGTTAATTAACATACTAGTTTAATTCATTAATTAACAGATGCTAATGGCTAATCGGTTAACACATGTGAACTATAAAGTGTGGATTTTAAATTCTGTATGATAGCTCTTCCAGAAACTTGAAGCAATCATAACCTGATATTAGTACTGTAAAATCCAAACAAACAAAAAAATAATAAAATTGCAGTGCTGTTGTAGCTGTGTTGGTCCCAGGACATTAGAGAGACAGAGTAGGTGAGATAATTTATTTTATTGGACCAGTGTCTGCTTGTGAAAGAGACAAGCTTTTCAGCTTACACCAGTGGTTCCCCACCTGTGGACCTGGGTCCAAAAGTGCCTGCAGGGTCTTTACAAGTGGCCTGCTGCTCCCCTCCTGTTGACTGCAGAAGGGAGCCACTGCCTAAGGATTCAGACAGAGCGTGTTGCCGTGGGGCTACAAGACCATTTCAGGCTCCATGCTACAGCCAAGGGGACAGGAGATCAGCTCTCCTCTCCCCTGTGTGATGCAGGGAGCACAGCAAAGTGATCTGCCTGTTTCTATAGGTACTGGGTCAGAAGGAGGGGAGCACTGAATTCCCATCCTCCTGGCTGCAGAAGAGAGCCACTGCCTAGGGACCCAGTTGGAACACACAGGACACATGCAGTTTCTCTGCTTCAGCCAGGGAGACAGGAGATCAGCAAGGAGGCAGCCTCCTCACCGAACTCCTTCCATCTAGCTGCAGTGGGGGGGGGGGGGAGGGGAGTACACAGCAGCCACAACCAACGTTGCCTGGGGAAGAGTGCAAGGCTCTAAAAATCACTGCCTTCCAGTTTGATCTGCATTTAGCAGCCACCCACCATGACTTTGCTGGCAAGGCACGTGTTTCAGTGAGTCCTGGCAGTTCTGCATCAACACTAGTGCTTTGTCTGTGAGTGTAACATACTGTATTTCAAAGGTGTAAAATAGTGAATGTAAAAATGATCCCAGTAGCAGCGAAATGTTTCCTTTAAATATGTTGTCATATGTAGCCCATAATGGTGTATACATCAATACATTTGTTATGAGCTGATAGAATGGTGGCCTTTCAGGGTTATCAAAATGATATTTGTGGCCCTTGAGCCAAAAAGGTTGGGAACCGCTGGCTTACACAGAGCTCTTTGTCAGGGCTGGGAAAGGAAAGTGAGTGCCATAGGGTTCCTCTACACATAAAATGCTACAGAGGTGCCACTTCAGTGGCACCATTGTCATGCTTCAGGCCATGTACACACTACAGGAATAATCGCACAACAAGCCCGTTACGCTTTAAAAGTCATGTGGTTTTTGTAGCACAGTATCGCGTCCACACTGAGCCGCTTGTGATGGAACAGAGGCCCCACCCCCTGCAATTCGTGATTTCACAAGAAACCCAATTGAATTGTGGGAGCCTATCCCACAGTTCCATCCATCCTGATTTGGCGCTAAGAATCCTGGGTAGAAGGAAAGTAGCACTGAGCACCATGGGTAAAGTCTTGGTTTCCCATGGTGCATTCTGTTCCCCTTGAGTCATGAGAGTTGCTACTAGCAACTCACGCCCATTTTCAACAGTAGCGCATTGCCTCCCGGAAGTTCTTTTGCAGCAACATGGATCCAGGTCTGATCTCGACTGTCGCCTTCAGCATAATGTATACATCTCGGCTGGTGGCACAGTATGTGTTCAGCTCTGAACCAGACCAGGATTCGGATGACCCTGGGCTGGTGACTGCCATGCAGAACAACAGCACTGCATTGCTGAGCTCCTTCACAGAGCATCTGCACAAGGTGCACCGCCGGTTCTGGTCACGAGAGACAAGCACCGAGTGGTGGGACCGCATCGTTTTGCAGGTGTGGGATGATGACCAGTGGCTACAGAACTTTCAAATGCGGAAAGCCACATTCATGGAACTGTGTGAGGAGCTAGCCCCTGCCCTGCGACGCAAGGACACCAAAATGAGAGCCGCCCTCACCGTGGAGAAGCGTGTCATGGAAAATGGCGACTCCAGACTGCTACCACTCGGTCGCGAATCAATTTAGAGTTGGCAGGTCAACCGTCGGGTTAGCAATTTCACAAGTGTGCAGAGCCATTAATCATGTTCTGCTCCAGAGGACAGTGACATTGGGCAACATGCGGGAGATCGTCGATGGATTTCGCGGCCATGGGGTTCCCGAACTGTGGAGGGGCAATAGATGGCACGCACATCCCTATTCTCGCTCCGGAGCATCTTGCGACTGAGTATATTAATAGGAAGGGCTACTTCTCCATGGTGCTTCAGGCACTCGTGGATCACAGGGGGCATTTCACGGACATAAATGTGGTGTGGTTGGGTAAGTTGCATGATGCTCGCATTTTCCGGAACACGGGCCTGTATCGGAAGTTGCAGGCAGGGACCTTCTGCCCCAATGATAAAATTACTGTTAGGGATGTGGAGATACCGATAGTCATCATAGGAGACCCAGCCTACCCACTGATGCCTTGGCTCATGAAGCCCTATACTGGAAATTTAGATCCCAGCAAGGAGCGCTTAAATTACCGGTTAAGCAGGTGCCGATTGACCGTATAGTGCGCCTTTGGGTGCTTAAAAGGCCACTGGCGCTGTTTGTACGGGAGGCTAGACTTGAATGAGGACACCATTCCAGCCGTCATTGCGGCGTCTTGTGTCCTGCATAACCTCTGTGAAAATAGGGGAGAGAAATTTCCCCCTTCATGGGACGCGGAGGCTGAGCGGCTAGAGTTTGCCTTCCAGCAGCCAGCCACTAGGAGTATCAGGGGGCACAGCTGAAAGCCGTCCGCATAAGGGAGGCAAGGGTGCATTTTAGTGATGGGGACTCATAGGATGCATTGCATCACTGTGCAGTAGTGTTCCCAAGCACTACTGGGCACTGATGGGGGGGGGGGCGGTGCCGGCGGGCGTGTACTGTACTATGCTCGAATGAGTGAATACTAAACATGCAACAACTAATTTTATTGTGTATCAATAAAGACACTGTGCACAGTTCAAGTGATTCAATTTTATTATTATAAAACATTAAATATTTACAGTAAGCAGTGCCTGCAAAAGGGGCTACAGATGCATGTAGGTGCGTGTCTCAATGCCATAGCTTGGTGCTGGAGTGGATGTAACATTGTACCAGGAGAGTCCCTGGGATTCAAAGAACTGCTTTGAGGGAGAATAGGGCATGGGGGACAGAAAGTGTTGCTGTG
>ML685802.1:15142985-15284830 GCA_007922175.1 Pelusios castaneus
GCTGGGTCTGCAGACCAACCATGGTCTTCAGCAGTTGGGTCTGCTCCTGTAGGATGCTTATGAGGGCATCCTTCTGCTTCTGCCTCTTCAAATTGTTCTCCTGCCGGCACTCCTGCCTCCATTGTCTAGTCTCCCTTGCTGATGCCTCGTTAGACTGCATCAGCTCCTGGAAGATATCCTCCTTGCTCCTGCGAGGCCTCCTCCTTATCTGTCTCAGCCAGTCAGCTGGCGCAGACCACCGACCGGTGAAGGAGGAAAAACCGTTTCTAAGGAAAAATGAAACATCATAAATAGTGCTATTGTTCTCACTTTGGTTAAGGAGCCAGTAATATGCTCTGCCGCCACATACCTTAGTGCCCACGGGACAGGTCATTGCCGGGGACTGAAAGGGCTTTTGCAAAGGGAGGTTCGGGTTGCCGAGACAAGACACACAGCTCCGTGAACTATTTGCAGTGCTTTGGGCAATTAGTTCACATACGGCACTGCCATGGAAGCCGATATCTCGCTGCTTAGAGTGCCTCTGCAAGCCAGAATGTATATCCTGCATGTCACTGGCTTTAAGCCAGGACCGTATGCAGCAGGCTTGTGCACAGCCATGGTTCCCACTGCTGTGCTTTGCAACTGGCGAGGGAGGGTATCCCTCTATGGGGGAGGGGAAACAGTTGCTCTCCCATCGAATTTAACTAGGAGGCTGTGGAAGTACATCGAGGACTTCAGTGATCTAAACGGAGAGGATTTCTTGACAATTACAGCATGCATTGCTGCACTGCTCATGTAATGCGGGGTGGACCCCCGCATCCAAAAAAAAAAAAAAGAAAAGAAAGGATGAAACACAAAATGCCTATCTCCCACCCGCTCTTCATTTGCCCGCAAAGCTTATCCAGCTAGCATAGAAGCCACTTCTGATGAAACTTACCAGAGTTCCCCTCTGCTGCATCCGAAGACAGTATGGAGAAGGAATCTGGGCAGCACATGTCAGGTGGCATGGAAAACAACTCCTGGCTCCCTAGGTCGGCTGCACCGCTTTCACCCTACAGGTCATCCTCTACCTCCATCTCCTCGTAGACGAATTGCTCATCACCGTCTGCTCCGGTATCCTTTTCATGGGGGGGTGGGGTGCCGATGTGTCCACAGGAGCTTTTGGGGTGGTTGTGGGATCCCCACTCAGGATTGCTTCCAGCTCCTTGTAAAATCGGCATGTAGCCGGCGCTGAGCCGGAGTGCTGGTTTGCCTCTCTGGCTCTGTGGTACGTAATCCACAACTCCTTCACCTTCGACCTGCACTGAAGAGTGTCTCTCTCGTACCCCTTCTCTGCCATGGCCCGAGAAATCTGGCCAAAAATATCGAAATTCCACTGGCTGCCACATAACTGTGCCTGCACAGCGGACTCTCCCCAGATGCCTATGAGATCAAGCACCTCAGCTATGGTCCACACTGGAGCACATTTGCTGCGTTGAGCCGCCATTGCTCTTGGAGAACACAGCTGCAGCTGCACTCCATGCCAAGCAAACAGGAAGAGTGAAGAAGTCAAAAATTCCCGGGAATGATGGGAGGGCGGATACAGTCACGTCACAGCCACAGAGTGCAGAAGGAAGTGCAGAAGTGATGGAATTGGAATTCTGGGACATTTCCGGAGGTTTCATATTGCGCGGCAACCGTGCACACACAAACTATTGCAGAATAGCTGTTCTGCGGTAGCCACTACCACCCTCGTTTTGGTGGTTTACATGTTGCACGGTAAGACGGCTGTTACCGCGCAACAACATGGATTTGTGTGTGGACACTGTGCCTGTTATCACGCAATAATCAGCGTTATTGCGCAATAACTTTGTAGTGTGTACAAGGCCTCAGTGAAGAAAGGGTTCACCAATCAGCAGAGGTATAATGTTGTCTACTCTACACAGGGACTTAGGTCCACCTAACAATACCATGCAGGGGTGTGGATTTTTCACAGCTCTGACAGACATAGTTAAACTGATTTAATTTTCGAGTGTAGACCAGGACACAGCTAAATACAAGCGTGGACCAGATAAGTAGTTAACACGTTGCAAGAGACAATTCAAGGTGAAGTGGACAGTTAAAATCTCTACAGTCATAGGACAAAGGAGGGTTAGAGATTGTTATGAGCCATAAATTCAGTCTCTTTATTAAGTCCATGATTTTTGGTGTCTAGCAGAGTTATGAATTTAAGCTACCAGGATTGTCTATTGACTGTAGTGTGCAGATTTCCTTGGAGGATGAGAAATAAAGGTCAGATACAGAGTGATTGTTTAGTGAAGAGTGTTCATCCCATGGGGGATATGGTGTTTTTGTCTTTTATCATTTTTCTATGTGAGTTCATTTGAGATCATAGTGATTGTCTGGTTTCAACCACACAAAATTGTTATTGGAATATTTAGAGCACTGTACCACATGTGATAGGCATTTGTAAGACCTATGGATCTTGAAAGGTGTGTTGTGGAGGATATTGATTAGTGTAGCAGTGGAACTATGTCTGGAGGTTTTAAGTCTACTGTTATAGCAGGGGCTGGTGCCACACTGAGTTGGCTTGACCTGGTCTGTGAGGAGCTTGCATCTTATGATGAGCTTGGTGAGAGTAGAGGGTTGTTTGAAGGCCAGATGGGAGGGTTCAGGAAAGATTCCTTTTAGGATGTGGTCCCCATTGAGTATGGGCTGTAATTATTTAATAACAACCCATGAGTTCCCCACATATTAGGTGACAACTAGGGGTGGTCAGTCAAAGGGTTTGGGGTATATTTGTATTGATGCAACTTCTCTTGAGATATTTGGCTATCCATGGGTTCCAGTCCATAATACAATCTACTTCTGTGCTAGAGTGTTTTTCTTGGGTGTAAGCAGTAATAAGTGTGTTCTTTGTTTGATGCAGCGGCTAAGGCATGTATCCTGAACTTTCACCTCTGAGCATATTCTATGGTATGTGCTTGGCTGTAGATAACAGATTTTTTGTTGTGTCTGGGATGATTACTAGATCTGTGAAGACAAGTGTGGTGATCTGTCATGTGGTGTTGTTCTTATGTATTGTTGTCTGTAGTGTTCTACTGCAGAAGCTGATCATGATGTCCAGGAAATTGATGCTGGTGTGGAGGTGTGCTAGAGAGAGTTTGATAGATGAGTGGTGGTTGAAGTTGTGGTACAAATTGATGACGGAGCCGAGGTCATCTGTCCAGTAGATTAAAATATCTACCTCAGGTATATCATTGGTTTCATGGTACCTTTGTCCAGAAATTTGTCCTCAAGGTCGCCCATGAAGAGAGTAGCATACTGGGAAGCCATTCTAGTATCCATTGCTGTTCCAGTGGTTTGGACCGAATGTTTGTTGTTGAAAATAAAATTGTTCTGGGAGAGGATGAAATGGATGATTTTGGCAATGTGTTTAGGGTTCATATTTGAGTGTATATATAATCTACAATACAAGTGACAACATTCAAGCCAGGTCTACACTCAAAAGTTAAATTGCTCCAGCTATGTCACACAGGGATGTGAAATATCCATACTCCTGAACAACATAGTTAAACTGATCTAGGCCCCTGTGTAGAGAGTACTAGGCTGACAAAAGAATTCTTCCATTGACCTAGCATCCACCTCTATGGGAGGTGGATTTACTGTCAATAAGAGAACTCCTCCCTTAGCTGTAGTGAGCATTTACACCGAATCCTACAGTGGCACAGCTGCACAGTTTCAAATGTAGACAAGCTCTCAGGGTGCAGCTATACTTAGAAATTAAGTCGACGTAAGGAGGCTTAAATCGACTTAATTTACTCCGCGTCTACACTGGGCTTTCCTTAATTCGACTTGAGCTGCTCCTTAAGTTGAATTAAGGAAAAGTTAGTTCGAATTAATAACACCTAGTTTTAATTTGAACTAAGGCTTAAGTCGACTTCTTAAGTCGACTTAAGCCAGTGTGGACAGCCTAAGTCGACTTCTTCTAAAAGTCGACCTAGGGCGGGGGGACAAGGGAGCCCCGCATGGCTCCCTGGCAGAAGGGAGCCACTGTGGCTCCTTTGTCCCCTGGGGAGCCCCTGCTCCCTTCTCCCCAGACCCTCAGCTTCTCTGCAAGAGGACCCACAGTCCCGAGGAGAAGGGCTCCCCAGCCAGGGCTCCAGCTGGAGAGAATCGCCGCAGGGACAGGCAAGCTGTGAGCGGCTCGTCCCGGGGAAAGCCCGTCCCACATGGGGCTGGTTCTCCCAGACACCAGGAAGCCGCCATCCCCAAGCAGTCCCGGGGAGAAAGGAGCATGGGGGGGGGGGCTTCCTTCTGGCCAGGATCGCTCGGGTCCTGGGGAGAAGGGAGCTGCAGCCTGAACTCCCTTCTCCAGGACCGAGTGGTCCCAGCCAGAAGGGAGCCCCGTGCTCTTCTCCCAGGACCCGTGGGGTCCAGGAAGAAGGGAGCATGCTCCAGCCGACAGGGGATCTCTGGGGTTTCCCTGTCAGCTGGAGTGCAGGGCTGGAGGGGCTCCTTTCTGGCTGGGACCACCCAGTCCCTGAGAAGAGAGTTCAGGCTGTCGCTCCCTTCTGGCCAGGACTTGAGCAGTCCCAGCCAGAAGGGACCACAGGGCTCCCTTTTCCCCGGGACCCAAGAAGTCCTGGCCAGAAGGGAGCCCCCACTCTCCTTTCTCCCCGGGTCCGCTTGGGGCTGGCGGCTTGCTGTCTCAGGGAGAGCCAGCCCATGCAGGTCTGGCTCTCCCCAGGATGAGCTGCTTCCAGCTTGCTTTTCCCTGCAGGAGAGCCGGTCCGCGGAGCCGGCTCTCCCTGGGACATGCCGCCAGTCACCAGCGGCTTGTGTATCCCTGTGGGGAGAGCCAGCCCTGCACAGCTGGCTCTCCCCGGGACAAGCTGTGAGCAGCTTGCCTGTCTCGGGGAGACCCCCCCATAGCCTCGGGAGCCAAGGCTCCCCCTGGATCTAACCAGTCAACATAACTATTTTCCCCTCATGTATTTCAACAAAGGGAAATGAGACTTTTCTCTAACTTTCAAAACCAAATTTCTCCTTGGACAGAGATGAAGTGAGCATGTGCACAAACTGCAGAAAGTTGTGAGCATATGAAAACAGAGATAGTATTACAATTGTATGGCATCCTTCTCTATAGCAGATATTACCAGATATTATCTAACTTAATGTGTATATAATAGTAATACTAAGCTCTATAGAATTCATTCTGTCGATTGCCCCCAAGATGCTTTACAATGGAAGGTAAGGTATTATCAAGCTTAGAAGGGAGAAGGTACTTGCACAGCCTCATGCAACAAATCACTAGTAAAACAGGGTAAAGGGATCAAAGTCTCTTGATTCCCAGCCCAATGTTCTGTCCCCCAAACCAAATGAATATTAAAACACTTTTTAAAAAGTCAATAACCTTTTTATATCTGTATGGCTCCTTTCATCCCAAAGGCTGCATCTACACTTGTAAATTAAGTCCACTTAAGCTTGCTTAAGGCGACTTAATTTACCCTGCGTCTTCACTACAGTTTCCTTAAGTCGACTTAAGCAGCTTGCTTAAGTAGACTTAAGGAAAATAAAGTCGACTTAATGAAAATTAAGTCAACTTTATTAAACCACCTTTTCGTTAGACTTGAGGCTTAATTCGACTTTTTAAAGTCAAATTAAGCCAGTGTAGCCCTGGGGTAGCCCTAAGTCGATTTAGGGCTACCCCAGGACTACACCAATGTGCTCCCTGGCAGGGGGGGCACAGGGGGAGCCTGGCATGCCCCCCAAAGGGCAGGGCATGTGGGCAGGGTGTGATGCTGTCTGGATTTAGGGAAACATTTATGATATTATTTTCTATTCATATATCATAAAGGCTATAATCCATAGGAACTATGTCATGTTTGGTATCAATAGAAAGGTAGTAATTTGCTGGGAATGATTATATAGTTTATGTCTAGGAATTCTATTTGGATTAGAAGTTAGTTTAGTTAGGAATTTGGTGTTATATTTATACTTTAACTTATGTGATTTTATTGAAATGCCTGAGACAGGCGGTGTGTAAAACCATTGTGTCTTTAATGTTAAGGAATGTGCCAGCTACAATGGGCCCAGGGAGTAACCTGATGAGCCATTAAGGACATAAGGAATACAACCATTGTGTCCTTAGTGGCTCATCAGGTTACTCCCTGGTCCCATATCACCTGGCCGATTCCTTAACATTAAGGAGACAATGGTTTTACAAGTTAAAGTATAGATATAACACCAAATTCCTAACTAAACTAACTTCTAATCCAAATAGAATTCCTAGACATAAACTATATAATCATTCCCAGCAAATTACTACCTTTCTATTGATACCAAACATGACGTAGTTCCTATGAATTATAGCATTTATGATATATGAATAGAAAATTATAACATAAATGCTTCCCTAAATCCAGACAACATCACACCCTGCCCACATGCCCTGCCAGGGTCCCTGTCCCCCTTTGCCCCATTGCACACAAGGGGTTCCCCCTCCCCCCGACCACCGTGGACCTGCTCAAGGTCTCCCTAGCCCTTACAAGTTGACCTAGGCGTCCAGTGTGAATGCTCTAGGTTGACTTTGTAAGTTCCCCCCAAGTTGACTTTAATTTTAAGTGTAGACACACTAAGTCGACTTAATTAAAGTCGACTTAAAATTACAAGTGTAGACATAGCCAAAGAGATTCACAAGCTATAGGTGTCTGACCCCACTGAAATACAGCCTGGCTTGGTGGGCAACAGTACACTGGAGTATGTCACGCTTTGTACCTATAACTCACGTAGCAGCCATCTGGATGACAATGCTAAAGTTTCAGAGTTCATATCTTGATGATGGTGTATGGGGAAGCAGTTATGAGAGTTACACATAGAATTAAATGTCTGTGGCCTGGATTACATGGGAGGTCAAGCTAGATGACCATGATGGACTCTTCTAACCTTAACATTATGTGTATGACTACTCTTTAAGCTGTAGCTGTGATTTTTGTCTTGGGTACATGTATGTGTGTAGCACGTTGCTGGGGATACCCAGAGCTCTGAACCACTGTGTTACCTCTCTGTCTCAGCCAGAGTGAGCTTTGATAGAGATTAGACTGTGTCAACACCTTGCCTCACTGGTCTGTCTTCCTTGCCAGCCAATTCTTCAAAGGTCCACAGCCCAAACTTCACCAATCAGGTAACAAACAGTGAACTCAAGCCTCCAAGCTCCTCAGAGATGTCTCTACAATGCACAGCCCCTACTACTGTATATTCATAGAAGATATCAAATACACTGCTGGTTTATAGTGAAAGAAAACAAGTTTTTGAACAAAGAAGCATGAATTAAGTGACACCAAGTAAGAGAGATAAAGGTAGAGGAGTTTTCAAGCAAAATAAAAGAGAAAACATGCCTCAAAAGTCTGAAACTTAATCTAACAAGATACTGTCTTCAAGATGGTTTTTCTTACACATAGTCTTCTTTCCAGGCTTTTACAGACCATCCTGCCAGAAACCTTGCCTCCAAACCACAGAGATCAAATTGCTTGGTTTCTTGGCCTCTTGTGAAGGATAAAAATGGAGTTTCTTTCTTTTCCTTATATTTCCAAAAGGATTGTCTCTATCTTACAAAGGAAAAAGGCCTCTGAGAGGACTTAGACTATGTCTTTACTACTGTGAAAACACAGATCCCTGAATGACATACATTTTACTGCCATAAGCACTAGTGTGGAGAGCATAGGGTCAATGGGAGAAACTCTCCCACTGACATAGATACCACCTCTCATTAAGGGGGGTTTAATTATATTGACAGGAGAGCTCTCTCCCATCGGCACAGAGCAGCTATATGAGAGATCTTATAACAGCACAGCTGCATCAATTCAGTTTTGCTGCTGTAAGCTCTCTAGTGTAGACTTCGGGTATGCATTCCCTGCCATCAGATCGATTTATCTGGATCAATTGAGTGGAAGTGAAGACCTGCTCAATTGATCCAGAAGTCGATTCAGTAAAATCACCTCCAAAAAAAGCGTGGCACTGTGTCGACGGGTATGCATTTCCCATCAACACAGCTTAGTGGAGACGGCATGCAAAAGAAAATTTAGAAAGTCAATGTAAAATATGCAAACTATTATACATAGCTTGCGTAACTCCCATTGACTGCTGATGAATTTGCCAGTCAGCATAGACCAGGCATTTGTCTCCTGCATCTCTCTGGGTACAGGAGCTATGTTAATTCTGTGCCTGGAATTCTGGAAGGCTATGTCTACACTTACCAAAGTTAGTTCGAATTAATTAATTCAAACAAACTAATTCAAACTCATTTTAGTTAGTACAAATTAACTTAATTCGAACTAGCATGGCCCTACTAGAATGCTAGTTTGAACTAGCCATGGCCATGCAGGGCACTTGCTTAGTTCAAATTAGTCAGTTGCATTAAGTTCAATTAAGTTAGTTCGAACTAACATGGCCACATTGACTTAAATTGAACTAACTAGTTCAAATTAAGCATTAATTCGAAAGGTATAATCAAATTTATTAGTTTGAATTAAGGAAACCCTTAATTTGAACTAATGAAAGCCTAGTGTGGCCAAGGCTTAAGTTAATTCGAATTAAGCTTCCTTAATTCAAACTAAGTTGCCAGTGTAGATATAGCTGAAAAGAATAACCCCTGCTGGTTTAGCTCCATAGTTTTGTTTACTGCTAATATGTAAACTGAGGTAAAGCCATATTCTTTGCTAGGACAGACCTGTTTATCACCTTGAGCTAAGCTAGGCTATCTGATTTTCAACATGTTCTAGCAACATCATATAGAGACCAAATCATAATTTCACAAATAATGTTGACACATGCATTTTACAATAATATTAATAACCAACATATGATTAGTTTTCATATGATAACTCACATGGCATATTGGGTGCATCTACACTTACAAATTAAGTCAATTTAAACTTGTTTAAATCGACTTAATTTAATCTGCATCTACACTACATTTTCCTTAAGTCGACTTAAGCAGCAGCTTAAGTCGACTTAAGGAAAATTAAAGTCGACTTTATAAAACCTCATTTAAAGTCAACTTTACTGGCTAAATTGACTTTATAATGTCGACTTAGCCAGTGTAGATGCAGTTTAGCCCTAAGTCGACTTTAAGTTGACATAAAGGGCCCCCAGAGCTCCCCCACTGCCCTCCCTGCCAGGGTGGCTGGGACAGGCAGAGCCTGGAGTGCCCTCCCTCTTTCCCCCCAGGGCAGGACAGAGCCCTGCCCATCCTGCTCCTATGCCCTGCCAGTGTCCCTGTCCTGCTCAGCCCCCATTGTACACAAGTACAATGGGGCAAATGCTGAGCCCCCTGGCACTTGGCAAGGGGTGCCCCCCCCCACCACTGTGGACCAGTCCCAGGTCCACCTAGCCCCTACAAGTTGACTTAGGCATCCAGTGTGGACGCTCTAAGTCAACTTAATTTTTGAGTGTAGACATGCTAAGTCGACTTATTTGGTCAAGAATAGACATATCCATAGTGTACAGTATTGTTTCAGTAGTTGAATACAGGAGTGTCCAGGGTTACAACATGAGCTGGCAGCATTAAAAACATCAGGGTGTGCTACCTGCCTAGGGTCTGGGTGGGATTGTACGCTGGATGGCTATCCCATCGCATGGCCCATACTGCTTGGATGCACTCTATCTTTAGCATGCTAGCTTGATCAAAGCTAGTGTACATATATCTTCCCAAGCTAGAAAAACACATCCAACTCAAATGTAAACGAAACCTAAGAATATAGTGCATGGGAATATTTTGACTAAGGCAAACCTCTAGATTACAAAAAGTGTTTTGGGATCTTTGATGACCATATCAATTTTGAAGGTCACATCTGGGAAGACTTCTCCCAAACACACACACATGTAAATCTACATACTACTTAACTTATCTGCTATAATTGTTTTGTCTTTTATACAGAAATAATAATTATTATTATATGTTACCCTTGGTTCCTAAACATTTTTGATCAGTATGGGGCCCAGCTGGTATTTCTGCTTAGGTCTGAAACTTGGTAGTGGCAAAAATTTTCTTGATTCAGTTTGCCAGTTCACTTATCTACCCAGCTCCACTGCCTACTTTCATAGAGAATTTGATCCCACCACACCTCTGGACTCTGCCATTTCTCACTCTGACTGCATGGGAGTGGGCAGTCAGCCAAACTCATTCAAAATTATAGACTGTTCTTTCTCTGCAAACAAACCTGCAGAAGTAAACACAATATCCTTGGCTCATGATGATGGTGAGTCACTTCTAGTTGCTGGGTAGTGGTTGAAAGTGTTTGATTATAGTAAGGAAATATTTTCTTGTGAAAAGCAATATAATAACCCTACTTAGCATTTTGAAAGCTTTGTACAAACATTAACTAATCCTCACAACATTTCTCTGAGATAGGTAAACATAGTTAACCCTATTTTAAAGATAGGAAAACAGAGATAGAGTGAAGGCTTCTATAGTGGGAAGGTCTGGTGACCAGCAGGCCTAAAAGTCAGCTTGTGGCTTTACAGATTCTGCTTCACTAGTAATCCCAGAGAAAGCCCAGCTGTGGCCTCAGTCACTTCCTCTTACGCTCTGATTGCTTCAGAGCTCATCACTACAAAGGAGGGGAGAAGTGTAGGAGATCCAGGCCTACCCATTCCACTGAGTCTCAGCCCAGAACCTGGGGGTCAAAGTGTCCAGCCCAGTCATGGAGCTGCCCCAGATTATGTTACCTACTTCCTAGTGGTCTGGAGCTCATCAGTTTGGTATGTGGTCATGATTTTAGCAGACTCCCCACAATCTCTCAGTGTCCAGTTCCATTTAGACAATCTCTCTCAGGGCTTTCAGCTCTAAATGGGGGGTGGGGTGGGACAAGTTCCTGCTCTTTGTGCAGCCTTCACTAAGTTGTTGACACTTCCTGTGCAGCCCTGAGCTTCCTGGTACCACATACAACTCATTCTCCTTTACTAAGTGTCCTTTTAAACTATTCCTCCATTGGGAACATGCCCTGCTCCTGTTGAGGCACCAGGCCTCCCTAGCCCAGTATTCCTTTACTCCCCATTGTGGCTCCATGTGAGGCCTGTAGACCCTATCACAGCCACACTGTGGGTCTCTGGGGGAACCAGGATTAGAATCTAGGACACCCAGTGCCCAGTCAAGCATGTATTGTACAAGCCTATGCTGCTTCTCAACACCATTTGTAAATATGCATTAAAAAGATATAGGAAGGGAAATCAATAGGAACATAACAGATGAGGATTTGAACAAGCAATGTACCCAAAGTAGTAAATAGAATGCCAGCACCTTCATGTGAGGGATGTTTGGATTTAGGACGCTGGCTGTCGATTGCTCCCTGATGTTTTAAGTCCTGTTTAAGTACTGTACCAAGAGATTCCCAGGATTTGAGGAGAATGAAATATGGGAAAACATTGTTCTTGTGTATTTGCTCTTCTTATAACACCCTCCACTTTCTCCCCCCAAAATCACCACTCCCAGATCCTACCTGCTGCCATTTTCTTCTTTTTTATGTCTGCTATCTTCCTATTCCCATTTCCCTTTCCTTCACAGTGCTCCCTCTGTCACCTACTGATACTTCTTCCTCACCAAAAAACCCCTTCCCTCTCTCATCCACTCTCTCTTCTCTCCCTTCCACCTGAAAAACAATTCTAACCACGCCCATCTGCTGCCATTTCCTTTCCTTACTTCAAGCACCTCATGTGATGTTGTCTGGATTTAGGGGACCCTTTATGATATTACTTCATATCAATATTTCAAAATTGCAATAATCCATATGAGATATGCCATGTTGGGTACCAATAGAAAGGTCATAATTTGCCAAGAATGATTATATTGTTTCTGTGTAGGTGTCATATCTGTATTAGAAGTTATAAATGTGCTTGTTATATCAGTGTGTCAACTTACGTGATTCTGGGAAACACCCCAGACAGGATATCTACAGCGATTGTCTCCTTAATGGCCCATTAAGAGAGCCAAAGGTATAGTGGACCCAGGGAGAAACCTGGTGAGTCACGAGGACTTGCCCATGTGACTTTAGTCTCCATTTTGTTTTTTGTAAAGATTCCACACATGGGGAAGGCCAGAGGTGATAAAAGCATCTGCACCTACCTCCATTTTGTCTTCAGTCTGAGCTTTCAGCCTATCTCTGGATCTATTCATCTACAACCAAAGCTGTGAATAAAGGACTGAGACCCATCCAGGTATTGGATGTATACCAGAGGAACTGTACAAGCCGGCAAGATCCAAATCCTACCAAGGACTTGCTTTACATGGACTTTTAATCGTTGTGTGTATGTGATTTGCTTTAACCCTTTAACATTTCTCATACTTTGTTTTTTCCTTGTATAATAAATTTTTAGGTTTAATTACTAAAGGATTGGCTGGCAGCATGGTAATTCAGATAAGATCCAAACCTATATTGTTCTGTGTAATGTGGCTAGCCTTTTGGAGTCAGAGAACTCTTTTTTGATAAAGAGCTTGAAGCTGTAAGTAAGCTTGTGGACAGGGACTGCAAACAGGGGAGTTTGAGAGAGAAGAACAAGCCCTGAGAAGGAGGCGAAGGAGATCCCCTTGCTGAAGAAGCAAGGGAGAGAGCGAACCTTGGGGTGAGTGAATTGCTGACTGTGTGTCTTTTTTTCCCACAGGTGATTTCTGTGAATTGTCAGTTACTGTGTGAGTTGGGATTGTGATTGTGTGATTGTCTGGGGGCTGTTTGTACCATTGTCCTCTGCTCATCCCTGATCAGCTCAATCAGCCTTGTGATCACCCTTCCCCTGTGTGCTTAATGAGGGGCAGGGGCTGACCTAGGCAGAGAAGGCCTTAAAAGCCAGTGGCTGAGCGACCAGGGGGAGCTTCCGACCAGGGACTGCAAACAGGCGAGTTTGAGAGGGAGTTTGTGTTTTGTGTAGCTACTATGGTGAAGAGGACCCGTGCTGCTTGTGCCAGTACTGCCTCTGTCTCCTCCACCTGTGCCTGTATCGAGACAGACATACTGACTGTGGATATCTCTACCCAGATCCTGCCGTGGACTTGCAAGGACTGTGGCCTGCATTTCCCACTCTCAGACGGTCAGGCTGGGGAGATCATTCATTCTGACAGGTGTCTCCTGGTGGAATCTCTCAGGAAGCAGATGGGAGAGTTACAGGAGGAGGTGGCCAGGCTCAGGAGTATCCATGCCCTGGAGAAGTTCCTGGATAGTATCCATGAGGAACCATGCAAGGATGAAGAAACTATCCAGAGGCAAAGGACTGCTGCCACACCCTCGGAGAAGGATGAGATGGCTCAGGCAGAGGGTGGACACTGGCAGCTGGTTACTTCTGGCAGCAGACAGTGCTCCACCCCTCCTCCCATCCCACCCTCCGTTGTGGTAAAGAAGTGCTACGCAGCACTAAAGATGGGAGATGAGGTGGAAGAGGAGAAGCCATGCACCCCCGGAGTTGGGAGGATTATAACCATCACACCCAGGAGGAAACGTCGGCTTGTGGTGGTTGGGGACTCTCTTCTGAGGGGGACGGAGGCACCCATCTGTTGCCCAGACAAGGCCTCTTGGGAGGTATGCTGCCTGCCAGGGGCCTGTATCCGAGACGTTACGGAGGGATTGTCGAGAATCATCCATCCCTCTGACTACTACCCCATGCTACTCATCCATGTGGGAACCAATGATACTGCGAGAGGTGACCCTCTGAAGATCAAAGGTGACTACAGGGCTCAGGGAGCACGGGTGAAGGAGTTCGGTGCACAGGTGGTGTTCTCCTCGATCCTTCTGGTCAAGAGTAGGGGCCCGAGCAGAGACAGATGAATCCTGGAGCTGAATGCCTGGCTGCGGAGATGGTGTTACCAGGAGGGCTTTGGCTTCCTCGACCATGGGGTGTTGTTTCAGGAAGAAGGACTGCTAGGCAGAGATGGACTCCACCTATCCATAAAGTGGAAGAGCATATCTGGAAGCAGACTGGCTAACCTAGTGAGGAGGGCTTTAAACTAGGTTTGAAGGGGGAAGGTGACCAAAGCCCACAGGTAAGTGAAACTGAGGGAGACCTGGGGGAAGGGATGGAACTTGGGGGGTACTGGGGCTGTAACAGCAGGAATAAAAGAGAGGGTAGTTGGAACTGGGGGGAGGGAATCAAATAATTGTTTTTTATTTCCTAATGAAGTCATAATACCTCAGGCGAGTGGGGAAGGAGGACACCGGGAGAAATTGCAAGGAGGAAGATGCTACAGGAGGGAGAATCGACAGGGCAAAGTAGGGCAATGGGCCCAGTATCTTAGGTGCCTGTACACAAATGCGAGGAGCCTGGGAAACAAGCAGGAAGAATTGGTAGTACTGGCAGAAACAAGGAACTATGATATAAGTGGATTAACAGAAACGTGGTGGGACAACTTGCATGACTGGAGCACTGCCATGGATGGATATAAATTGTTCAGGAAGGACAGGCAGGGAAAAAGGGGGGGAGGAGTAGCGCTATATGTAAAAGAGCTGTATGACTGCTCGGAGATCCACTATGAAAGTGGAAACAAGATGGTTGAAAGTCTGTGGGTTAAGTTTAGGGGAGAATGCAACAAGGGGGATGTTGTAGTGGGTGTCTGCTACAGACCGCCAGACCAGAAAGAGGAGGTGGATGAGGCATTCTATGGACAACTAACAGAAGTTTCCAGATCGTCGCAGGCCCTTGTTCTTATGGGGGACTTCAATTATCCTAACGTCTGCTGGGAAGATAATACAGCAGTGCACAGGCAATCCAGGAAGTTTTTGGAGAATATTGAGGACAACTTCCTAGTACAAATGCTGGAGGAACCAACTAGGGGCCTTGCACCTCTAAACCTATTGCTCACAAACAGAGAAGAATTGATCAGGGAAGTCCCTCACCAAAGGCTGTTACGTAAGTTAAGTTGTCATGGGATAAAAGGGAAGGTCCTTTCATGGATTGAGAACTGGTTAAAAGACAGGGAACAAAGGGTAGGAGTAAATGGTAAATTCTCAGATTGGAAAAGGGTAGCTAGTGGTGTTCCCCAAGCATCGGTCCTAGGACCAGTCCTATTCAATTTATTCATAAATGATCTGGAGAAAGGGGTAAACAGTGAGGTAGCTAAGTTTGCAGACGATACTAAACTACTCAAGATAGTCAAGACCAAAGCAGATTGTGAAGAACTTCAAAAAGATCTCACAAAACTAAGTGATTGGGCATCCAAATGGCAAATGAAATTCAATGTGGATAAGTGTAAAGTAATGCACATTGGAAAAAATAACCCCAACTATACCTATAATATGACGGGGGCTAATTTGGCTACAACGAGTCAAGAAAAAGATCTTGGAGTCATTGTGGATAGTTCTCTGAAGATGTCCGTAAAGTGTGCGGAGGCGGTCAAAAAAGCAAACAGGATGTTAGGGATCATTAAAAAGGGGATAGAAAATAAGACTGCAAATGTATTATTGCCCTTATATAAATCCATGGTACGCCCACATCTCGAATACTGTGTACAGATGTGGTCTCCTCATCTCAGAAAAGATATTCTAGCACTAGAAAAGGTTCAGAAAAGGGCAACTAAAATGATTAGGGGTTTGGAGAGTGCCTCGTATGAGGAACGATTGAAAAGGCTGGGCCTCTTCAGCTTGGAAAAGAGGAGACTGAGGGGGGACATGATAGAAGTATATAAAATTATGACGGATGTGGAAAAAGTGGACAAGGAAAAGTTGTTTAAATACTCTCATAATACAAGAACCAGGGGTCACCAAATGAAACTGATAGGTAGCAGGTTCAAAACAAATAAAAGGAAGTTCTTCTTCACACAACGCACAGTCAACTTGTGGAACTCCTTACCTGAGGAGGTTGTGAAGGCTGGGACTATAACAATATTTAAAAGGGAACTGGATAAGTTCATGGTGGCTAAGTCCATAAATGGCTATTAGCCAGAAAGGGGTTAAGAATAGTGTCCCTAGCCTCTGCTTATCAGAGGATGGAGACGGATGGCAGGAGAGTGATCACTTGATCATTGCCTGTTGGGTTCACTCCCTCGGGCACCTGGCACTGGCCACTGTCGGTAGACAGATACTGGGCTAGATGGACCTCTGGTCTGACCCAGTACGGCCTTTCTTATGTTCTTATGTTCTTATGTTCTTAAGTAGAAGTAAATGGCAACCTGGGCAGCAGCGACCATGAGATGGTAGAGTTCAGGATCCTGATCAAAATGGAAGGAAGGAAAGAAGCAGAACACACACCCTGGACTTCAGAAAAGCAGATTTTGGCTCCCTTAAGGAGCTGATGGGCAGGATCCCTTGGGAGGCTGATCTGAAGGGGAAAGGTGTCCAAGACAGCTGGCTGTATTTTAAAGAAACCCTGTTCAAGGCACAGGAAGATAACATTCCAATGTGCCAGCTCCCAGGCTACTACACAAGGTAACGCGGAATGGAGAGAAGAGCGGCCCTCGGTGATGGAAAATCAGGTTAGGGAACACTTAAAGAAATTGGATGTGCACAAGTGCATGGGGCCGGATGAACTGCATCCGAGGGTGCTGAGGGAGTTCGGGGAAGTGATTGCAAAGCCACTGGCCATTATCTTTGAGAACTCGTGGCAAACGGGGGGAGGTTCCAGAGGATTGGAAAAAGGCAAATATAGTACCTATCTTTAAGAAAGGGAAAAAGGAGGATTCAGAGAACTACAGACCGGTCAGCCTCACCTTAATCCCTGGGAAAATCATGGAGCAGGTCCTCAAAGAATCCATCCTGAAACACTTGGGGGAAAATAGAGTGATCAGGAACAGTCAACATGGATTCACCAAGGGCAAATCGTGCCTGACCAACCTGATTTCCTTCTATGATGAGATGACTGGATTTGTGGATGCGGGAAGAGCCATTGATGTGGTATACCTTGACTTTAGCAAGGCTTTTGATACGGTTTCCCACAGCATTCTCATCGGCAAGTTAAGGAAGTATGGGTTGGACGAGTGGACCGTAAGGTGGATCGAAAACTGGCTAGATCAATGGGCTCAGCAGGTAGGAATCAATGGCTCGATGTCTGGTTGGCAACCGGTAACAAGTGGAATGCCCCAGGGGTCAGTCCTGGAGCCAGTTCTATTCATCATCTTCATTAATGATCTTGATGATGGAATAGACTGCGTGCTTAGTAAGTTTGCGGATGACACCAAGTTGGAGGGAATGGTAGATACTCTGGAGGGCAGGAACAGGATCCAGGGAGTCTTGGACAAATTGGAACACTGGGCCGAAAGAAACCTCATGAGGTTCAACAAAGACAAGTGCAAAGTCCTGCACTTAGGACGAAAAAATCCCATGCACTGCTGCAGGCTGGGGACCGATCGGCTAAGTAGCAGCGCTGTAGAAAAGGACCTGGGGGTTATGGTGGACGGGAAGATGAATATGAGCCAACAGTGTGCCCTTGTTGTGAAAAAGGCCAATGGCATATTAGGCTGCATCAGTAGGAGTATTGCCAGCAGATCGAGGGATGTGATAATTCCCCTCTATTTGACACTGGTCAGGCTGCATCTGGAATACTATGTCCAGTTTTGGGCTCCCCACTACAGAAAGGATGTGGACAAATTAGAAAGAGTCCAGCGGAGGGCAACAAAAATGATTAGGGGGCTGGGGCACATGACTTATGAGGAGAGACTGAAGGAACTAGGCTTATTTAGTCTACAGAAGAGAAGACTGAGGGGAGATTTGATAGCAACCTTCAACTACTTGAAGGGTTGCTACAAAGAGGAGGGAGCCAGGCTGTTCTCGATGGTAACAGAGGACAGAACAAGGAGCAATGGTTTCAAATTACAGCTGGGGAGGTCAAGGTTGGATATTAGGAAAAACTCTCACTAGGAGGGTGGTGAAGCATTGGAATGGGCTACCTATGGAGGTGGTAGAATCTCCATCTTTGGAGATTTTTAAGGCCCGGTTAGACAAAACCTTGGCTGGGGTGATTTAGTGGGAGTGGTCCTGCTTTTTAGCAGGGGGTTGGACTAGATGACCTCGTGAGGTCCCTTCCAGCCCTATGATTCTATGATCTCTTTAGTAGACCCACTGGTTGTTTGGGAACCAGTGGCTGAAATGCAGTTAAGGGGACAGTTTATATTTTGTTATGGCTTCTTGATAACCAGTGTGGGGAATCAGAAGCATTGTTTGTGACTGATAGGGAAGTCTGACTTCAGTGTCACCCATCAGTACTGAGAGAATTTGTTCTAATTTTTGCAGTCTGCCCTGATAGTTGCATTTCCAGGTAGTTATCCCAGGAGGCCTCGGTCACACCTGACATTGTGACTCATGTCTGCGTAGTGTAGTATGGACATGTCCATATGGCTGTGTGGTCCAAGTTTCCATAGGAGTGTGCATACTCAAATATGGATTTGGAAATACAAGTCAACAAGACAAGTCCTACAAATCCAGGCTTACTGTGTATATTTGCTTCATATTCCTAGAAACAGAGCCAGATTATTTGCAGGGGGAAAATTTAGAATTATTGCAAGGGAAAATTTCAAAAGTGTAAAATAGCCCATATTACTTTATGCCAATAATTTACAATCAAACTTGGAGTGATTTTTTTCCCCCCATCAGAAAGTCAATTGAGGATTTGCCAAAAGCAGAAGATAACCATCCTCTCCCATCTCTGATTAAAACTGGTAGGCTATGTCTACACTACAAAAAGTTAGGTCGACTTTAAGTCAATCTAAAGTCAATCTTATTAAGTCGACTTAACAAAGTGGTTTCCCTGAACGGGGACTTAGTCCACTTTGTTAAGTCGACCTAACTTCCCTTAGGTCAACCTAATAAAGTGGACGTAAGCATCCACCCTGTGCTTAGGTCGACCTAAGGAGTCGACTTAAGGGTTAGGTCGACCTAACTGGCGGTTCTTATTAAGTCGACCTAAGCTTTCATTAAGTCGACTTAAGGAATTTCTTAAGTTGACTTAATGAAAGCCTGGTGTGGACAGGGACTAAATTAGGTTGACTTAAGCCTCCTTAAGTCGACCTAACTTGCAAGTATAGACATAGCCGTAATGTCCATCTCCGCAGCATGGCTTTTCATGTATCATCCTTTCCCTTTAGTAGCACGAAAGATTATTTTGTTCTTACAATTTCTCTATGCAAGATTGTTTTATACATTTACCTTCACAGAAAAATGGCAAAGTCACTTGAATTTACTGTTACTTTCATAATGCACCTGGCAAATTCTATTGCAAGAAAGCACATTAAAATATAAGGAAAAGGTTAAAAGATACATTAACATTACACAAAAATTCATTGACTCTTTTGGGTTTGTTTGGGGTTTTTGTTTTGTTCTGTTTTTCAAAAAACATAAGAAAGGACACTTATTTTTTCTATAGTGGAAATATAGGGACATTTGTGGAAAATATCTTATCTTCAAAGAGATATTTTTTACATAGACTTTGAATAAGTAATTTCTTCTATAGCCCTGTCTTCACAAATCATAAAGCAATTCATCTTTCAGTCAAGTCTTTTCAGCTTTCTCAGTCATGAAACTGAAACCTTTATGTACACAGATATTATCTTAGCAAGAAGTAACCATTCACTAATCTCAGGGCACATCAAGGAACTTTAGCTGCCACGTCTGTGTTTACAATCTGTTGCCTGAATTTTCAACAAGCACTTTTGTAAATGGGTGATTGCTAATGAGATGTGGATGTATTCTTACATGCATAGATCGTTGGTTTGACTCTAGCCCTCATCACTAGTGACAATTATTAAGATCTGATGACTATTTAGTGGCTTTCATTAAATGAACTAATAGTCTCAATCTAATTCCTAACGTGCATGTAGGTGTCCTCATCACACAAATCACTATTAAAATTGACACTAATTGGAATACTCAGAAAAGTGTCCAAAGAATTGATTGGACATGAAGACTCATCAGATGTCCTCTACTCAATGTAGATGGTCAACCCACTTCAGGACTGACACACTATTGTAGAGAAGTGGGCAGTACAGAGAAGGAAGCTTAAACTGTTATGGCTTCTGCTATACCAGTTCTGTGGCTGAAGAAAACACTTATTCTCCAGAACTTCCAGACCAGCAGTTTTCATTGGCCCTAAATTTAATTTACTCAAACTAAAATTATTAAGAAAAATAAAAGTCTGAATCTGACTGCATTTTATACCACTCCCAGAAAAGATAAGTTTGTTTGTATGTACTCTAATTTTCTTCTGCTTTTTTATGGTTTTTATCTCACTAATAATCTACTCTACTAAATGGTTCTTTGGCTTTGTTTAGCAAGTAGACAAGCAATTGCTTCACTGTCCATTGAAAATTGGAGAATAACAGATGATGCCCTGGAAAATATTAATGACAGGCCACTGTAATCTGGAATCCACCTCTGAATTAGAGCAGAGGTTACCTCAGATCGGAACTCTGAATTTGAAAGTGCTTAAACATTAAGGAAATTTTCATCTGAGTCTATATTAACCATGAAGGTGAAAGATCTGGGCATCACTGGACTCAGCTCAATGAAAACCTCTGCTCAATCTGTTGGTCAAAAAAAGCAAACAAGCTGTTAGAATACCGTACATAAGAAATGGTATAGAAGGTTAAAACAAACCACTGTATAGATCAATGTATACTCTGTCCTGAGGTTACGTCATTCTGTTGCAAAATGAAATAACAGAAGAGAAGATGTTCAGAGACATGATTAGAGATATGGATAACCTATATGACTCCTGCCATATTTAGTCAGCTGAGAAGATTTACCAATACTCCATTGTTTTGTTTGAAAGGGCCAAACAAAACAAAGAGCAAAATGAAGGCGAAAGGAACAGTAAAATGTGCAAGGGAAAGGAGCATGAGATCAGGTTGTGAGAGAATGGAAGGAGTGAAAGGGATTGCTTTATCTGAGTTTGTAATTCAGAGGCATTTTGATACAAAACATTTTTGAAGGCAAATTTTAAATACGGGACTATAAATCCCTCTTGACATTTCATTGACTGATTAAACCACTCAAGCTTTTGTTCTCATTATCTATGACTTCATTACAATAATGAAAGTGATACTGTATAGGAGGCTGTCATTTATTCTCCTGAATACTAAGTGCTATTACATTGCACTGTATCAATAATATCTACTAACCATTTACACAGGGATTAACATATTCAAAATGCTGGGCAAACATTAGCTACTTATTGTAAGCAGCATCTATATAACGTATTAGCACCTGTATTTTACAGGTGGGGATATTGAGGCAGACAGGGAAGTAATGTGTTCAAGTGTCAGAGATGGGATTAGAACTCAGGAATTCCTATGTCCTCCAGCTCATGTGGCCTTCCTGTTTTACAGATCTGTTTACCAAAAATATAGAACATTTTTGTTTATGACAGTTCAGGATTAATAATTTACCAAGGACATTAGGCCCTTTGTACCTGTCATACAGTAGCAAGTGTTTTGAAACGTTTGAACTTTTCACAAACAACTTACAAAATTTACCTTGGCCCACAGCACAGCAAGATTTGTTGGAATCATACATGACTTCCAGCTGATCCATACACAGTCAAGCTGACAATACGTTCACAGAGGCATTAAGGAGTGAAAGGAATCTTCATTTTAAAATGTTTCTTGCTCCACACAAGCTAGTTACTTTATGATCTGTATGGTGGGAGATTTAGCTACATTCGTCTTGTGGCTAAAAAGGATTATGTTCTTAAAAATGCAGTATCTCTCTATTTTCTTCTGTCTTTTAACTGAAAAATATGGAAATACATATATTAATCATTTTTATTTCTATTCTGCTGTGTTAAAAGTATACTTTTATGTTGTACCTCAAATGCATTAACAGCACCTGACTGCTTAGTTACCAGGAGTTTTTCCTGTCTAAAAATGATGCCTTAGGTCAAAGAATACGGGGGGCGGGGGGGGGGTTGTTTTGTTTCGTTTGCCTTATTCAAGCATTTGCCTTATTGAAGTCTGAAATGATTCCAATATAGAAGATGGTTTCTATATTAAGCACTCTTTTAAACACCAACACATTCTAGTCAAATTCTGAAACCCTGTACACCTAAAAATCCAAGTAATATTATTTTGATAACTCCCTAAAAACTGATTCTTAAATGTTACTAAGAAAAAAACATTTTCATCAGTATATGATGGCTCAATGACAACAGTGTTTTAGCAGCATAATTTGTACAGGGGTTGCCTGATCTTCAGAAGAAATCTGATTTCTTTTCAGCTGAAGTTTGCTTTCTCACCTGAGCCCAGGTGTTGCAAATTGATCTGGAGTGGTCAGTGTCATTCAGGAGCTACAGATGCCTTTAAAAATCAATAGCTCTTAATAGACTTTGCTGCATGTTTTAGGTCATGCTCCTTGACCTCTAAAAACCAAAGAACAGATTCTGCCACACATCTTATATTATACTGAATGTGAGCATTTTCAGCAGTAATCTATCTCTCTCTAAGAATTAGGGTGGCAAAGTCATGTATCAACTACTTGTATTTTGTTAATAAGCAAATCTGTCAATTTTTGTAACAGATTCTGGTATTTTTAAATAACACACCTCCAATCATTTATTAGGTTATGTACTTCTGTTTTATCTAGCTGAACACAAAATAAATATCTAATGTGACTAGGACTCTACCATTAGGATGACAATATCTTATTGATGATAATAACTGGCATCACTGCTTATGGAATGGAGAAAAGTGTTATTCTGGTACATTTTCTAAAATAATGCTGAGTCATTACAGGGTTAGAGGTGTATTCTGGCACCAGTACAGCAAAGCACTTAAACATATACTTAAAGAACATGAGTAGTCCTACTAGAGTTGATGCAGCATTGCCAACTCTTGTGATTTAATGTCAAGTCTCTCAACGCTTGATGTTCTTAAAGTCCCAGCTCCTAGAGTCAGGTGGCTACAGGAGAACCCCAGCTTTAGTTTAAATCAGGGGTATATAGCCAGCCCACATTTTCTGGCCAAGCACCCCAGTTTCCAGGGTGGGCCCAGCCGTACCCTGCTTCCAGTCACGTGACCAGAAACCGCCTGATGGCACTCCAATGGCTAGGTAGCAAGTGGAATGTCGTGAGGGTGAGAAGGAGGGAAAGAGTTCGGGCCCTGCCATGTCATGGTCACGGCGGCTGCTCCGGAGCCTGAACTGGGAAGCAGTGCAGGGTGACAGCACCCCACCTTGCCTGTCTGCCCGAAGCGCCACCTCTGCTGTGGTCATGGGTGCAGTTCCCTGCTACGGGCTGGGTTCGCAGTCACAGCAGAGAAGATCCCACTGCTGCCAGACACTGTGGTGGGTAGGCCTGCTGACCAAATGGGTGGACCCACGTGCCATGATTTCAAATGAGATGCCATTTTGTAGCCCTCTGGTTGTGGGGGGGAAGAAAGCTTGAATACCTGACCAGAATGTAACCTAAAGACCCCCAAACAAAAGAACCTCACACTGCTTCTTCGGTTTCAAATTCATCAGATTTTTAAGCTATTTCATTATTATGGGGAACTGACTCCCCATTTTGGAATGCATAGGGATAGCAATACTCCAAGGAGACTACTCCCATGCTTAAAGCACGGACCTCAGTATTTTGCTGGATCTAGGCTCACACGTGCATCTCTGAGTAAGAGATGTTGCACTTGCTGCGTGGAGGAGTCCCCAGGCAACCTGGCTGCACTTGGGAAAATAAGTTCCTACAGCTCCATTCAGAGAGCAGCTTAATCCTTCTGCACAGATCACCAGCTCCACAGGCCAGCACATTGGGAGGGAATCCGTGCTCTTCACCATTTCCATCTGCTTGCAGTCTGGGGAGATCATCTGACTGGCACATAGGTCCTGCCTTTTTCCCAACACCCAGAACTAAGATTCAGGTAGCCCTAATGTAGATACACAAGTGGAGGAGAGGGGACATTACAGGGAATCTTTACTCTTTGATGTTCCCCAGTACATTTGCATTGGGGCTATTCATAATATTATTATTTGCCATCAGTCATTTATAAAAAAGAAAAGAATTTTACAGATAAAGGTGTACATGTGTCATAAGCATGATCAAAATCCTGGAAATTCACAGCAGTATTGGTCCTTTGAATTTTTTGAATGGCACTCATTGTCCCATACAGGGCCAGATTAAGAGGATCCATGGCCCTGGACTGCCCACTTTTGTGCTCCCCCAGCCTCAAGTCCTGGACCCACACTGCCTGGGGGCCCAGCCACCACCACTGTGGCCAGCCTGGGGGTGGGGCAATGTTCAAGGAGGCGGAGCCCTGGGGCCAGAGGCTATGCCCCATGGCTGCACCACAAACCATCTGGCCACGTCCCGGCCCTGGGGCACAGAGGCAACACACTGGCCTGCCCCATCCCCTGGGGCAGACCAGCCAGCCTTGGGGTGGGGCAGGAGTGCCATAAAGTGTGGCATCTGGCCCCCAGGCCCCATAGCACTGTCTGGGCCCCTCCCAGAGCCCCTGGGGCCCTGAGTAGGGCCAGATTTTTGCAGGACGGTAGCAGCCCAGCAGAGCCATATCAACAAAGGGGCTTTGGTGGCAGCAGCCCAGGGCCTCTAGGCAATAACAAAGAGCTGGGGTTCTGAGGAGCCCAATCTCCATTATAGGTAAAGCTCCCATAGTAAACTGGGAGTCAACAGGCACCAGCTGGCTTAGCTAAGGTCAGAGGCTCAGATCCTGCAGGCAGAGAGCCACACAGGCAACCTCTTCATGCCTGCAAATCCCCCAGGGGTTCCATATGAATACAGGGCTCCATCTGTGGAGATCTGATTGAGAAATCAGGGTCCTAGCCCCAGAAATAGAGCTGGCTGAATAGTGAATGCATGATTTGGTTAGTATTGCTATAATTGATGGGAAAACTGGGTCAACAAATAATTGTTTATGGTAATTGAGCAGCTCTGTAGCTGGTCGAAAGCTATTAACTGAATACACTGTTTGATGAATAACAGCAGTATATGTCAAATCATTTCTTAGGCTAATATTTCTTCAGTATTTGACTGTACCTGCTATTAAACCAGTGCAGTTGCTTGATTAGTGGTGTATTTTTTCCAAACTATTTGTTTGTAAATATTACAAGAATTACACACGTACATAACATTTTGCTTTTGATGTCAATAACAAATCTAAGGACGTGTGTTCACTGGGATACTCAGGAAAGTTAATTGAATTAATTTTTAAGTTGATTAGTTAAACTACATTAAACCCCTACGTGGACACTCTTATTCAGAATTAAAGTAGCCTTAATGCAATTTAGTTAAATTGACATTCATAAATTTGAGGCTTTCAGGTAGTCTGGGATAAAGTTTATTTTAGACCTTCCCAGGTAAAAGTCAGTTTTTAGTTGAGAAATTTGATTTTTTCAAATTATAGCATAGTCTCAATTATATATCTCACAAAACCGCCTACTGTTTTTGCACAAATTGCTCTCTATTTGGATGGGGGAGGGATATCTAACAATGAAAACAGAGGTGCTACAAGTCTGGATTTACAGAAATCATATGAGTACAGAAGTCCCCTTTTTTGTGAGAATAAAAGAAATATAAAAATATAAAGAATGAACAAAAATGCATGTCTCTCTATGGTACAGATACCACAACAACTTCTAAATTGTTAACTTAATTTAGCCCATTTGAATTAGTAAGTTTTTGATAGCCTAATACAAACCTTGATCTCAATGGGAAGATTCCTTTTTATTTCAATGGGCTTTGGATCTGAGGCCATATACACACTACAGATTTGTCCCGCAATAAGTTGTTGCGGGATAAGCAAAGTGCTACAAATATAACACTTTACCATGTCCACACAGCACTCTTTCTAATGAAAAGGAGCATTCATACGCTCCTTTGAATTTTTGTTAGAAGGAGCCGTGCATGGTGGGCACCTAGCCCACCATGCCCTGCAAGAGCCAGCCTTTGGGCTGGCAGCAGGGTCAAGGCTTCTCAGGTCCCTAGCAGCAACCGCGGCACTCGGGACCCAAGAAGAGGGGGCGGCACCTTTAAATCAGCCGTCCGGGGTCTCGAGTGGCTGCGGCTGCCGATCGGGACCCAGGTAGCCCGGGCGGCTGTGTGGGAGCGGGGCTCAAGTTGGTGACGGCTTAAGAAGCCGCCACCGGCTTGAGCCACACACCCATGGGGGAGACCTGGGGCTGTGATCGGGAGCCTCCAAGCCCTGGCGGCTTGAGTCCTGCTGCCTGCCACCCGGGCAGGGGTCTCCCGCTCGGGAGCCGCCAGCCCAGGTGGCCAGTCCCCAGGAGCCACCAGCGTTCCTGGTGGCTGCAACAGCAGCATGTAGAGCAGTGAAATTGACAAGTATGACAGCTCTAGTGTCCCAGAGTGGCCTCCATTGGCACTCTGGGACATTTCCAGCGGCTGTCAAAAGCACAACAAGCATACACACAGGCTACCGCAGAACAGCTGTTCTGTGGTAAGCCTAACCACCCTCGTTTTGGTGGTTTACCTGTTGCACAGCAAGAGGGCTGTTGCCGCGCAACAAGCAAGATTGTCGTGTGTACGCTTTCAGCCTTATTGCATGGTAAAGCTCCTTACTGCACGATAAGGCTGTAGTGTGTACAAGCCCTGAGACTAGAAACATTTATAAAGTTTGACTAAATGAAAAAAGTTAGGATTTAAATAACATGCCATTTATTGAAGAACTCGTCGCTGATTAGAGAGAAAACTGGTATGAAGACTGCAATACTTACATAAAACAAAATCCTACTCAAGCCTTTTGGATGTATATTTTAGTTATCAGCTGGAAGATGCCCAAACTCTTGTACAGCAGAAGATCTTAAATGCAAAAAAGGCTTGAAACAAATGCCATTAGTGTTTGCTATTGAAATGGAAGTGTATTTAAGTGAATTCAGAAAAACAAACAGAGTCCTATGAGACTTTTAAAGGCTAACAGATTTATTTATCGCATGAGCTTTTATGGGAGAAAATCCCACTTCGTCAGACACTTTGAAGACGCTTCAAAGCGTCTGACAAAGTGCGATTTTCTCCCATAAAAGCGCACGCGATAAATAAATCTGTTAGTCTTTAAAAGTGCCACAGGACTCTGTTTGTTTTTCTGCAATAGACTAACACAGCTACCCCTTTGGAACTTAAGTGAATGCAGTAAGCTGCATGCTGAATTCCAGGGGAGAAAAAAGAAAGCTGAGGAATTCTCCTTGAGGCCACAGAAAGAAATTAGTTCATCTGCATAATTCGAGGCCACCTGCAAATGAAAACAATTCCTCACGTTAGGCTGTCACTCCCCAGAAAAGCAAACCATGCTAACTATAGTAGATGACTTCTGATAAATACTGTCTTAAAGAGTTGAAGCATTACTGAAGAATGTGTAATATCATGCTCCAGATTTTCTCCCACTGCCAGACGTCTGCTGCATACTGTACTTACAAAATATGTATCTATATTTTCGTGAATCTTCTCATAAAGGTTTTTGCCTGGCTGATTTTTCAAGTTAATGACAGTCAAGGCACTTGGGGGAAAGATTTATGTCAGTGATACAGAGGTTCAGCAAATTGTCAAAGAGTTTTGCAGTACAATTAATCTTTTTCTCTACATTACAGTTTGTAGGTGGGGGCATGTACTCAGAAGAGTTGTAGAAGAGAAGAGAAGATACGTAAGTGCTATATGAATCAATTAGATATAAAAAAAATACAAAGCTAATTTAGTGCTACTGAGATAGGTAAATCTTTTTCTACATCAAATGCCCCACCAAACATTGTGGAGGCTACTGCCCTGGATCATGCTCAACTGTCATCAGTTTGATAGTATTTTAAACAGAGCTGTAGAACTGGGATGATACCTCAATTATAGCTGCTACCTTCCAAATTGCTTCATTTAGAGTTACGTCTATTTTTGTTTTCAGAGTAGGATACTCTCACCAGCCATTTTACAGAGAAGAAGAAGAGAGCAGAAACACAAAGCAAAGCTATATCAAGAAGTGGGAGGAGCCTGGACACCCTAGTGCTTCTCATGGACCAGTCCATGGGATTTCCCTAATACAGTTTAAGAAGGCAGCAAACCAGTCCCTGGTATCAAAGACTATGTCTACACTTGCTAAAATTAGTTCAAATTAGTTAGTTCAAACTAACTAATTCAAACTGATTTTAGTTAGTCTGAATTAGTGATCCCCATTTATTTCAATGGCCGGTTAGTTCTAGCTAAGAAATTAGTTCAAATTAACATGGCCACATTGGTTAATTCAAACTAGTTAGTTCGAATTAAAGCCTTACTTCTAAAGCCCTATTCGAACTTATTAGTTTGAATTAAGGAAGCCCTTAATTGGAACTAACTAAAGCCTAGTGTAGCCATTGCTCTAGTTAGTTCAAATTAAGCCTCCTTAATTCGAACTAACTTGCCAGTGTAGACATAGCCAAAAAGGTTGAGAAAGATTGTCCTAGAGCGATGGTTCTCAACCTTTTGAAGGACTCTACAGGACACACCATTCCCCATCCCCAGGCCAAATCCAGCCATCTCCCCAGCTCTCTGCGACACACTGCTGTGTAGTGAAACACTAATGTGTCCCAACACAGTGATTAAGAACCACTACCCTAGAGGACTATGACCTAAACCCAAACAATATTCCAGAGAGGTGAAGAAACTGAGGATGAGATGGGAATATAAGTGTGTTATTGCTTTGTCTAGATCTTTATATTGTGCTTTCTAAAGTAAAGAGTGATGGGTTAGGGAACCTTTTCCAAAACTTCTGCTTTATATACTTGAACTATCACATCTTGCTGGAGAGGGGACTGTAAACCAGAGTGTCCATCGGTTTAAAGTTCTGGCAAATGAAGTCCTTAAGCTAGTATGGAGTCTAGAGGAGTTCCTCCTAGTGGGGCTGGACCACAAGCTCCCACATCTGTGAAGGGTAGCAGACACAGAATCTGGGCACAGGAAATGTGTGAGAGATGCCAAGGAAAGAGAGAGTTCTGAAACTTAACCACGGCTGGTCCTAAACCAAATAGTATCCCTCTCCCATTTGTTAAACATATTATTATGGCCCATTTGAGGCCCATTTCATGATTTTGCCACATGATTTGCATAATTTATCCCTGTCATATAAGATGATAAATTTGTATACTCGGCTCTATAAATCTATTTATTCATGCCATGTTTAAGGATATAAAAAATTAATTTCCTCTAAGCTTATAGAAATGCTTTAATTTAAGAATCACTGAAATGTACTAACATCAAGAAATTGAACTGTGCACCAACATTGAGTGGATCAGTATTAAACAGTGTTTCAGTAGGTGACAGTCTTAGAACATTAACCTTTATCCTTTAGTTTTCTCATCTTTGCCTTTGCAGACTGAAGCTCAGTGTCAGAGAGATTCTAAGACTGGCCAATGGCATTTTCAAGCAATGAAATAGCAAGTTATGTTAGTCTCTCATTGGCCATCATCAGTCAAAGATACGTTTTAATGAGCATGAGCTGCAAAAAGCTGTACTTACCACTTGAGACTGTGACTCGCAGCATGAGCAGAATCCTCAAAGCTATCCATACATTAGGAAATGTGTCCTTCAGCTCTGCATCATGAATGAACTGGAGAACTTGGAATGAAGAGTGCTTCCCAGATGGCAAAATGTGACTGATGTCTAATTTGCCATAGATAGAGGTCTTTATCATTGATGTTCAGTCATTCGCTGTGTGTCAGCCTCTGGTGAAAGTCCATATAATTGTTCAAGAGTGCCTCCTTATCTATTGGCAGCTCAGTGAGTTCATGCAAAAAACAAAAAACAACTAACCAACCAAACAAACAAACAAAAACACTAAGAACTTTATGTGGTGCTTCATTTGTCCAAATCTTTCTTTCATGAACACTCAAACTGTGTCAACAAATGAGCAAAAAACTCCCTCTTGAATTTTTCTTCCAAGCTTCTAATCACCTCATCCCTGCCCTCATAACCAAACTGTATCTTCCTCCAATTAATAGGAATTTCCTTGATGACAAGCTCAATGCCTAAGTTTTCTGCCATTTTTTTTTTTGGCAGCAGTGACAGCATCTTCAAATCAGTTGTCTCTGTAGGCCACAACAAAATCAAGGCAGCTTCTTATCAAAGTAGTAGCATTCATGATGTCCAATGATTGAGTTTGTAATGCCTTCCTTAGAAAGTTTACTTGGAACAGGATACTGTGCCAGACTGAGACCAGAAATTTGAGTGATCTGGTTTGTCAGGTTTTGTGCCTTCTATTGGATTCTGGCCATGGCTTTAATCAACTGCATCAGTTCCATCAGAGCATCATAAATCTCTGTCCCCTGGTACCTCATTGGCTTTGCCCCATCGGAACCACATAGTGGCTTCATGGTCAAATTTGCAACATTGTCCATGTGAGGATCTTCCACCTGATAGTTGATCCTAAAAACAGGATGTATATCCTTTGCGGTACTCTAAAGAGAGACACCAAATCTAAAGAAAATGATGCTGCATCTGACACAACCAGGTTCAGGGAATGTCAATCACTAGGCATGAAGAAAGCTCTTGGATTCAATGCAAGAATCCTTGTCTGGAAGCCACTGTTTCTTTTCTTCATGTTTGCCATTTTTGTCATATCTTTGGCTATGGCAGTGCTTAAGTTTTATATTATCATTCAAAATGTTCATAAACAGCTCTGTTAGGCCTTTTCCAGTAGTCATCTACAGACCAAAAACAGATAAAGTATTCCTTTACTTGGATACAGCCATCCTTGTTATCAGCAAATCTTACAGTAAATGACATATTTTTCCTGTGACTAATGGCGAGAGTGCAGTCCATTATTATGACATAGTGTTTTGCTTTACTGTGCCACATCAGTATGTTATCAAGCACCTTCCTTGCCATAAGGTCAATCAATTCATTTTGAATTGTTTTGCTGATGTAATGGCCTATAGCTATAGCTTCTTTATCAACTACTCGATGTAGGTGTTCTCATATGACGTTGTATTTCCCAAAGAGTTCTACCAAATCAAGGAAATTACTGTTATGTTCACTGAACAACTTACCCAACGAGCCCTGGAATGCCAAATTATTCTTTACAAGGAAGATGGTAGGTGAGATCAGATGCTTGAGCATAATCCTCCAATGCTTGGTTTCTACATTAATAACGTGCTGGTTTTAGTTTAACCCTGGACTCAACCTCCATCCATTTCAAGAGGCCATTAAATGGTCAGGGTGACTTTTCATATTGTTTCAGAGCATCAGCTAAGTTATGCCAGTAATTGTACCTGGAAAGCACTAATAAACTAGTCAATGCCAGTTCAATTTCTCACCATCCTCGAGCACTCGTTTGCAGTATGACTTTGAGAAGTGTCACTTCTGCTCATACACTGGAAACATCATAGCCTCAATTTTGTCTGGCCCATTCAAAATTATACAATCAATATCAGCAAAATTTAGGATCATCAGCCATAAAGTAGGATCTGATGTATCGATTTGTGGTGTAAAATTTTTCTAACTGCTGCTTCTGTCATCATGGGAGGCTGATTCTTCTTTATTGTTTCTCTCCTTTTCATGTGAGCCACATTCTTCTTTATCATCACTCTTCTTTACACCATCAGGAAAACAGGATAATTCTCTGTTACTTTCCTCACATTTCCATTCCTTATCTTCAGGTAAATCCACTAATTTCTTAGTAATGGGACTTCCATCATTTTATAGAATCACAGAATCATAGAAGATTAGAATTGGAAGGGACTTCAGGAGGTTATCTAGTTCAACCTCCTACTCAAAGGAAGGCCAACCTCAGCTAAATCATCCCAGCCAGGGCTTTATCAAGTCAGGCCTTAAAGACCTCTGAGGATGGAGATACCACCACCTCCCTGGGTATCCAATCCCTTGCACTTATGCTTCACTCCTCAATTTCTTCTCCATTGATATGATCGCAACTGCCTAAAGCCCAATCTATGTTGTTCTGTTTTGGATATTTTTCCCTTTAAATTTGCCCCTTGCTGTAAACCAGAATAGCAAGAGAGCTTTTTGCTTCTGCTACTGAGCTCCTAAAGGCTTCTTTGGGAGCATCCTTTATTTTCTACAAGCAGGGCCAGATTAACTGGCCCCAGGGGCCCTGGGCTGCCCCTGACTGAGCCCCCCCCACACACACACACACCTGCCCTCCCTGACCACAGGGCACCCTTCCTGCTCCCTCGATCACAGGGCACCCAGTTTCAGGGGAGGGGCCTGGGGCCAGAGGGCATTCCCACCCTGGCCCCGTTCTGGCAAGCATGCCAGGGTGGGGGGGCATAATGCAGTGGCCTCTGGCACAGCCTCCCAGGGCCACAGGAGCAGCACCCAGGCCTGCTCCCTGGGTGGAGCAAACAGGAGCTGGCTTGCCCTGCTCCTCCCCCGGGGGCCGGCCCAGGGACAGAGCAGAGCACAGAGCCGGGCCTGTGGCTCCAGGGCCCCACCCCTCCCCCAGCACCAACAGGGGGCCCTTTTTGGCCGGGTCCCAGGGCTTAAGCCCCTAAAGCCCCTTTGTTAATTCAGCCATGTCTACGAGGGAAACAGACAGTATTAGGGAGAGCAAATCATTGAAAATTATGTGTTAATCACAGCAAAAAAAGTATCTATTTCTTTTATATTGTTATGCAAGTAGTGGTTCCATAATTATCTCTGGCAGCTCATTAAATATGTCCTTTATTAGTCACTACTTACCCTCTTCAAATCTTAAGACACAAGTACGTTTTCACAATTACCCAATAAAACAAAGTTCACAACATCGCAGCTCTGCTCCCACCTCACCTCTTATATTTCACTGACTGACTAGAGATGCCCTGCCTTTTAGGTACCCATGAGGGAATGGCTGACAACATTCTAGGAGCAGGTGTAGCTTCCAGAACATCTGGAAGGATCCACAAGTCTATATAAAGGTCCAGACCATGCTAGAAGACTCTGGGGGGGTTTCGCCTTCCTCTGTAGCACAGGGCATGGTTCACCTACCAGTGAATTCTCTGTATCTTAAAGTCCTTAAATCATGATTTAAGGAGGTAAATAACTCAGTCATAGGTTGGTGGCCTATTGCTGGAGTGGGTGGGTGAGGTCTTGAGGCCTGCATTTTGCAGGAGGTCAGACTAGATGATCGTACTGGTCCCTTCTGACCTTAAAGTCTATGAGTCTATGAGAAGGCTAATGAAAAATGAATTCACAGATGGAATACCAGAAACATTTCTCTTCAAATATTCACTTTGCCCTGTTGTCTCTGACAAGAAAAGCAGCACGCCAAGCCTGGCACCTCAGGCAGTCAGCTGGATCACCTGCTTCTACATCTGGCCCTGAGTCTACCCCAGACCAAAGGGATCTTAAAAGCATGAACCTGGGTCCAGTGCGTAGGTCCAAACATAGCAGTCTGGTGAGTATCCAGAAGGGAGAGCTCAGTGAGGGCTGTGACAGAAATTGTTCTTTATGAAATAAGTTGAGGACCCAGTGTTACATATGAAGGCTATACAGTTTGGCTATGTCTACACTGGCAAGTTAGTTCAAATTAAGGAGGCTTAATTCAAACTAACTAAAGCCATGGCTACACTAGGCTTTAGTTAGTTCCAATTAAGGGCTTCCTTAATTGGAACTAATAAGTTCGAATAGGGTATTCGAACTAAAGAGTTAATTTGAACTAACTAGTTTGAAATAACCAATGTGGCCATGTTAATTCGAACTAATTTCTTAGTTTGAACTAACCGGCCATTGAAATGAATGGGGATCGCTAATTCGAACTAAGCAAGTGCCATGAATTAAGCTAATTCGAACTAACTAAAATTAGTTTGAATTAGTTAGTTCGAACTAACTAATTCGAACTAATTTTAGCAAGTGTAGACATAGCCTTTGAAAGCTAGCAGACTCAGCTGGCATTCCTAAGCTCCTTGGTAACACAATGAACAAGGTCCTCCAAAAATCCAACCAAGTTTTGCCTCTTCCATTCATCATATTATAGACCGTACTCCATTGACCCTTGTCATCGCCTTTGTGGGACTCTTTACAGAGCAAAGTGCTGATCAGCATGAATTAAGGCATGTAAATGTTGCTGCACTGTCACGCCCCTATTTCTGGCCTTGTGTTCCTTCTTGCTCTTTTCTCTGCCCCACACTACCAGAAACCACCAGGAAAAGCATCTGAGAGTCTGCTTGAAAAGCCTGTGTAGTACTAAGAAAGTGGGGAATGATCCCTAAGTGCCACCAGTCTGGTTCTGTGGCACTGCTCTAGCCCTGTGCTCTGTCTGTCAATGAGCAGATCAGAGGAGAGTGTGGATGAAAGATTTTGAAACGGGACAGGCCTGGCAGTAGAATTAAAAGAGCCCCCTAAAAGCTTCTAAATAACCATTTCAACATGGGTCCCAGGACCTATGCCTGTGTGCTCCCCATCATTTCTCTTACCTACAGCAGCCTTGGATGCACGATTGCCTTTCTAAAGCTCTGTAAAATACACCCAAAGAACTATGTAATCTGTTACAAGAAGTATTATAATAAGATGCATCCACTTTGCAATATCTTGCTTAACATACATTAAAGGAGACAAACAAGGAGTCTGGTGGCACTTTTAAAGACTGACAAATTTATTTATCGCATGAGCTTTCGTGGAAGAAAATCCCACTTCGTCAGACACTTGCAGATGGAGAACTTATACAATGGAAGGAAAATAAATGCATGGAAGTGTAAGTCATAGGATCAAGTCAGACTGTTACAGCAAATCAAAATTAAAGCAGACAAAGAAAGGGGTAACTAACTGCCCTTAAAATGACAGCCAAACAGTACTCCTTGAGCCACATGAACAAAAATTGCAACTCTAGATATCTCATGACTGGCATCTGCTTTTTATATTAGATTGTTAGTGATTTCAGTTTTAATAGTAGAATTGATTCTGAAGACTGAATTTATTGTTAGCTCAGTCTAATATTATTGATTTAGACATTGAATTGTCTACCACTGTGGTTATTGTTTTCCTATAATGATTTGTTTTATATATATATATATATATTTGTCATGCTAATTTTAATAAGGGTATGACACACTTGACTAGAACAGACTGGTCCTTATTTTCTGGCCTCTGTGACATGACATGGGGTTGCAAAACATTATATCTCTGTATTATGGTAATGGTCAATATCTACTGACACCTCTAGATCCTGTCAAAGCTACCTCTTCTTCTGTGGCTTCTTTTTGAAAATTAAATGGAAATAAAACAGAAGAGTACCAAGAACAATCATTGCCATCTAATACAGCAAATTAATAAAACACAAATAGACGAAGCTAAGGCAGGTTTCCTGAGCTCCCTGACAAGATAAAAATATTCTATCTTTTACTGGACATGTCAGTAACTACATCTCTTTCTGAACCATTCACACAGCCACTTCTCATTCTCAGAACAGTTCCTTCTCCGCAGGCCTGTTTCACCACTGTGGTGTATCTGCCACCTGCAGTCTATTTGTTGCTCCTGCTTTTTCTTCATTGTCAGTGACTGGGTGGCCATGTATTGCTTACACCAGTGTCTGAGTGCTTGGCAACATGTTGAATAACCCCAGGAAATAGTTGGCATCCTCCCTGGTTTTGTTTAGTTGTCTTCTTTCCTCCCATTGGTTTGACCCTGGAGGCAATTATGATTTATATCCTTAGTACATATGGAATAGTCGTTATGGCTATGTCTACAGTGACAAGTTAGTTCAAATTAAGGAAGCTTAATTCGAACTAACTAAAGCCATGGCTACACTAGGCTTCAGTTAGTTCAAATTAAGGGCTTCCTTAATTCGAACTAATAAATTTGCTTATACTTTTCGAACTAACGGTTAATTTGAACTAGTTAGTTCAAATTAACCCAATGTGGCCATGTTAGTTCGAACTAAGCGCTTAGTTCGAACTAACCAGCACATTGGCTATGTCTATACTTACTAAAATTAGTTCGAATTAGTTAGTTCGAACTAACTAATTTGAACTAATTTAAGTTAGTTTGAATTAGCTTAATTCGAACTAGAAAAAATTAGTTCGAACTAAACAAGTGCCATTCATGGATCTTGCTTAGTTCGAATTAGGGATCTCCATTGATTTCAATGGGCCGGTTAGTTCAAACTAAGAAATTAGTTCGAATTAACATGGCCACATTGGTTAATTCAAACTAGTTAGTTCGAATTAACCCTTACTTCTAATACCCTATTCAAAGTTACTAGTTCAAATTAAGGAAGCCCTTAATTCGAACTAATTAAAGCCTAGTGTAGTTAGTTAGTTTTAGTTAGTTTAGTTAGTTTAGCTTTAGTTAGTTCGAATTAAGCTTCCTTAATTCAAACTAACTTGCCAGTGTGGACATAGCCATTGATCTTAATGCAATTGACTAATTCAAACTAAGCAAGTGCCATGCATGGCACTTGCTTAGTTTGAACTAAAATTTGCTAGTTCGAATTAAGTTAATTCGAACTAACTAAAATTAGTTCGAATTAGTTAGTTTGAATTAACTAATTCGAACTAATTTTAGTAAGTGTAGACATAGCTTTTGTTAGCACATTTCCAACCACTCTCTGTCTTAAATCTAACATTCTTTCCTGTCCTAGTATTTCTTCTGTCCCAGATTCCTGACATAAAGTTCTTTTGTACTTCACAATTGCCTTTGGCTTCAAGAGACTTGAGATATTTTCACTATGATTTTTTGTCCTTCAGCTCTTGAGTCTCTGACCTGATTATTCTAAAACAGCATTGTGAGAATGTGATATTCTAACAATGGCAAGTATGAATCTCTTAAATCTGCTGGTGCTTTTTCTTTTTACAAACTTCTTTGCTGTTTGCACAGAGAGTGACACACCTCGACAACCTTTGGTTGTTTTTATTGCAATGCTTGAGATGGCGTCCCTTGTGCTGGATTACATGGTATTGTGTTGTGATTGCCCTCCCAAGTATTGCAAGCAGGTCAGGTCTCTGCCATTTGTTTGCCCTTGTTATTCTGTCTCTATCCCTTGGTATGCATTTTTAATTAGATGCACTTCATTTCTTTCTCTGCTTGTTCACACTTTCATTTAGAAAGCACAGTCCACACTGCTTCTGGGTAATGTCATGTCCATTTCTCATGATGACATCCTTGCTTTGACCTCTTTGTCAGTTATACCACAATTAATTTGATCTAATTATTCCCTCTGCTAACTACTCCAATTCACATGATTTAGCTTTAATACAAAGCTCTCTTAACCTGATGCTCAAGGAGTTCACCTGGCAGCTGGCTTCTTGCAAAGAAAATATGCCATTCCCTAATATGTTGTATCAAAACACTCTGAAATGTGTAAGTGACTTTTCTAGCAATTTGCAGTCTTTGTGTTCCCAGTGTAATGTAGTATAGTTCCCCAGTGCCTCTGAAACCTGCCGTACAGCCATGTGAAGGAGTTCATGGGAAACTTCTCTAGTTTCTCAATGCCATTTGCTTTATGGAAAATAGCTTAGTGCTGTTACCACCTCTTCTTGTTCTCTGCCAAAATCAGACTTAGTGGGTTTTTTTGTTTGTTTGTATTGTGTTTGTTTTTGTTTTCCAGACACCATGTAATAACTGTGTAACACAGAGGAATGCTGATCAGAGAGTGATCTTTATATCTATAACCCTTCTGCCAGTTGCAGTCAGCAGCACAAGGGCCAGGTTCAATATCTAGGTCAGGGGTAGGCAGCCCCTGGCACGTGTGCCAACAGTGGCACACAAGCCCATTTGGACTGGCACTCGGCATCCTCTGTGGCACCACAGAAATTGCCACTTCTGCCACCAAAAGACACTGTGCAGTGCGGAGGTCCCTGCCATGTCCAAGCCCCAGGCATACCATGTAAAGAAGCCTCCCAGAGCAACTTCTCTCTGTGGTGTGCCACCACCAAAAGGAGTGACTCCAGGTAACTGGGGATAGGGGTCCCCAGACACGTTGCTGAGAGGAGCCACTCCAGGTGGCTTCTTTCCATAAATGGGCCGTTGGCACCAGCTGAGGGTTGAGGAGGAGGGGCCAGCACAGGGGTGAGCAAAGGTTGCCAGCCCCTGATCTAGGTGTTACTTTTCAGCAGTGCAACTCAAAATTGGCTTTCGTCCCCACCAAGTAACCTTGGACAATTACACACCACCCCGTGGCCGCAGGCACAGAGTCTGAATGTAGAAAAGAAACTTTTAAAACAAGGACAGAAAGTAATCCAGCATTAATTCGGGAAAATGCACCAAGCAGGGTACATAAGCATAAAACCATGAGCAAACCACTCAACCCAGAGTACACTGGGCAGTGTCCTTTTGCCTCAGGTTAAGTACAGCAATTAAAAGATCCTTTAATATGTCCCTCCCTTCTTGCCTCCCCAGTCACAATTGTTATTCTTAGTCAGAAGACCAAGTTCAGAGGAACTGATCAGCATGAATTCACCTTATGCTGTAGGGGTGGGGAGAGAAGACACATTGCTCTCTCTGCTCACTCCCTCTTGCCCAGAGGTGGCAAAATTATAGCCCACCAGTACCCTTTCTCCAGCCTGTTGGCTGCACCAGGTCAACGGCCCAGAGAGCAGCTGCTACAGCAAGGAACACAAAGGACTGCAGCCAGAGCACTGTGGCTGCTCCCCCTTCCTCCCAGCTCCACCCTCTTACTCCCAGGGGCTATGTCTACATCTGTGAATTTAAGTCGACTTAGCATGTCTGCTCTTAAATTTTAAGTCGACTTTGGGGGGACCCTACAAAGTCGACCTAGAGCGTCCACACTGGATGCCTAGGTCGACTTCTAGGGGCTAGGTGGACCTGGGACAGGTCCACGGGGGCAGGGGGGCACCCCTTGCCAAGTGCCAGGGGGCTCAGCCTTTGCCCCATTGTACCTGGGTACAATGGGGTAAAGGGGGACAGGGACCCTGGCAGGGCATAGGGGCAGGGTGGGCAAGGCTCTGTGAGGGGGCACGCCAGACTGTGGCTGTGCCAGCCACCCTGGCAGGGAGGGCAGTGGGGAAGTCCTGGAGAGCCCTAAGTTGACTTAGAGTCGACTTAGGGCTACTCCAGGTCTACACTGGCTTAAGTTGACTTTAGAAAGACAACTTAAGCCAAAAGTCAACTTAAAAGCAGGTTTAGTAAAGTCGACTTAAGCAGCTTGCTTACATCGACTTAAGGAAAGTGTAGTGTAGACGCAGAGTAAATTAAGTCGACTTAAGCAACCTTAAGTCGACTTAATTTACAAGTGTAGACGCACCCAGAGGTGCTGGCCATGCAGCGCCCTGGTTGGCGCATGGTGGCCACTTCCCCATTTCAACTTCTGCACTGGGGGTGGGGCAGGAGTGCTTCCTGGGCCCCATGCCGGGACACCCAGAGGACATGCCATGGCTTCTGGCCCTAGGGCCTGGCTCCCCCCAGGGCTGGCCCGCCCCCGAATGTCACCCTCAAGCCAAAAACTTTGCCCACCCCTGCTCTAGCATCTGCTGCTCTGCACCATCAACTGCCCATTCACCACTCCACACCCTGTGGATTACACCACTTCACACAGCTTTCATTAATTATGGCTGTTGGGGGAGAACCTCACTATGGCTATGTCTATACTTGCAAATTAAGTCAACTTAGGGAGGCTTAATTCGACCTAAACAAAGCCACGTCCACACTGGGCTTTTATTAAGATGACTTAAGGGCTTCCTTAAGTCGATTAATAAGAGCTTACGTCGACTTAATAACTTCCCTTCTTTAGGTCGACTTAAGCCTTAAGTCAACTTCTTAAGTCGACTTAAAACCAGTGTGGACGGGGAATATCGCTTATTAAGTCGACTTAAAGCCAGAGTCGCCTCTTAAATCGACTTAATAAGGTTGACTTTAAGTCGACTTAAGTTGACTTGAAGTTAAGTCAACTCTGTTAAGTCGACTTAATAAGGTCGACTTTAAGTCGACATAAAGTCGACCTTATTAAGTCAACTTAACAGAGTCGACTTAACTTTTCTAGTGTAGACATAGCTTATTAGAGCAGACTGAGCAATATTCAGCAGAGGTACACCCCAAAGCAAGTCTAATGCTTAGACCTGGTTATCAGTGAGTTCAGCTCTCTTAGTCTGCACCAAAGCACTCAATTAAGTTTTAATCAGCTGTTATTACATGGCGCAGGAAAAAAAAGGGCCAAATCATATGCCTGGAACCCTTACCCACAACTCTCACTTACAAATACCATCTTAGTCTTGTTCAGCAAACAAAAAGGAGTTCTGTGACACTTCTGAAGACTAAAAGTTTTTTTTCATGCATGAGCTTACATGGGTGTAATCCCACTTCATCAGATGCATGAAACGGAAACTGTAACATGTCAGGTGAAAAAATAAATACAGAGAAGGGTAAGTCACAAGGTTAAAGGCTATACACTACATCGTTTGAGTATCTTTCTGTCTTGTTGTTTGCTTGTTTTATAAGGAATAATTCTGTGTGGTTTTTTTCCTTCATAAGTATTGAGGAAAATACACAAATCTTGCTATTTCTGTATAAAAATAATAACATTCTACTGTTGTTTTATAAAGTCTATTTTACAAACTGTCACAAAGGCTATACACTACATCGTTTGATCTTCACTACTATCCCAAGACAGTCCTGGCTTGATTCATATTGATTCCATTCTCATTACAACAGAATAATTAATGGAGAGGATGCAATTCTATTTGTAAACAACTTCAAACATTCTGACTTTGTTCCTTGGTAAGTAAGCGTGCCTTTAAAATCTTTCCATGGATAGACAGTTTTGTCAAATAAAAACTCGCTTAAAACAGTCACTTACTTCAACACAGCCTTGTGAGAATGTGGTGGGTCAAAGATAAGTAAATAAAATATAACAAGAAATGATCCTGGGCTAATGGCACCTCTTCTTTAGATGGATTTCATGCTCCTCTAGCAGGGAGCAATGGACTTCAGTCATCAACTATGTTTTCCAGCCATTTCTGCTAGTGCTTTAAAAGGGAAGACAATTGTCAACATCATCAATATTTAATTGCTCCAGAGTTGTTGCTGTTTTCCTGCCTTGAAGATTACATATTGGGAGTGTTGTAAATATGTGGGAGTTGTTGCCTTCTCCCACTTGCTGTTTGAACAAATGTCTTTGTCGCCATTTATTCCTAGAGTGATAAACAATAAAGATTGAACCCTTGTGGGATTTTGTCTTAATTATCTTCCCTGTCCATAGCCTGTTGGCTTTATTCTAATTATTCTGTTCCTTACACCGTTGCTTCCCTCCAACAACACTAAGAAGTTGTAAGCCAATGTATGCATCTGAGAGTCATGGGGTTAGAAAGTTGTGAGCGTCCTTCTTTTTGCTTTTTTTGCTGACACAGACATATATCCTAGTAGCTGAACCTTTCATTTCTGGGATGTTTAATTGAAACCAACAAATACTAGTTCCAGTTTCTTGTCAAAAGTTTAAAAAATTGATAACATTTTGAAATAGACCCTGACTCAGCAAGTCGCTTAAGCATGTGCCTACCTTAAAGCAATATTTAAATAATAAATTCTTCAGGGAAGGCATTGTCTTCATTATGTCTTTAAGGAGGGAAGTACCTGAACTGCCCCAATTATTTCAGTGGTACTCCGCACATGCTCCAATAACTTGCTGAATCAGGGCCTTCTGGTCTGATTCTGCCACTCTTACTCCCAATAAAAACAACAGGACTACTTGAGAAGCATGGCACATGCTCAAGATGAGTCTGAACAGCAGAATTTGGACTCAGTTATGAATAAAATGAAATAGACCCCAGATTCATCCTCATAATTTCTCTCCATAAGACAGGTCTCTTTCATTGTCTGCAGGGCTTTTTAATGAGACATTTGCTCTAGATAGATCGCTTGTTATAAATGTTGCATTCACACATGTTGTATTCATTTCCCATTCCAAGATAAAAAGAGTTTTGTGAGCCCTACAGACGTTTTGGGCAGATTCCAGCTGTGTGAGCTCCAAGGATTCCTGAAATTGGCACCTGTTGTAAAATCTAAACAAGAATTCAGAAGAGCAACACTCTTTGCTTACAGTTCTGAGCATAATACCAGCACTGCACCAGAACAGAACTTTGCCCTCTGGATTCAATATGGGATACCACATCTGAGACAATGATTTACAGTGGAGCCTGAGGACATCTGTAAAGCTCATACTGGGCCTACGCTTCTTGCTGAGTAGTGCCTCCTTCAGGTATTGCCCCATTACTTTCAGTGGGAGTACTTGGGGAGTAAGATACAACTCAGCTTGAGTAAATGTATCAGAAACTAACTCAATGAGAAGACAAAACTGACATGTAAAGGCAGATTCATAGCCAATTTACAAGAACAGGTGAAGGTCACATTCTGACCAAGAAAAGGCAAGCAAAGCCTCCCTGAGGAATCTGCATTGATGTCTCAAACAGCTAGTGTGTTCTTAGTGACGTGCAGGTAAATATTCATGTTTGAGACCTCATAGTTTATGCAAATGGCATTTTAAAATTCCATACAAACAACTGGCTGAATTGAAACGTTTTCAAATTTAGATGAGCAAGCTGATTTACATTCCTTGTGAGTTCTTAGATTCATAATTTTGGGATAGATCTGTATTATCTTTAACTCTTCTTCTTATCTTTTGCCTACATCAAGGACTTTGATACGCTCCTTGTATCTCCCTTTGCCATGTTGCTAAAATTCATACATCTCTACTTGTTTTGGTACTACCGTGACCACTTTCTCTTATTTGCTAGTCCAGATTCCTTGTTGGTTATCGCTTTCTCTTGAGTATCCTGCAAGTTGCCTTGCCTATCTATCTGTCCAAAATGCCATGGCTAAAATCATCTCCCTTCTTCCTTTCTCGTTAGCTTCCCTTCTTTTTCAACATTAAGTTCAAGTTCCCGTCTCTCATCTTCAACACTCTTCAAAATTTCATCTTGTTGACATCTTCTTCCTCTCCTGTATGCTCTTCCCAGTCTTGTTTCCTAACTATTTCCTTCATTTCCCACTCTCAATTCACTGTTTGAAACAGTATCCCACATCTTATCCATAATGTACCTTCAAATCATCCATTAAACCCACTTTTCACAATGCTTTTCAATGATGATCTCTTCTAATGTCTGGCTGTGTGATTTTCCCATGGGCCACATTTGATTGTAAATCCAGCAGGGGAAAGACTCTGCTTTCTTGTATTTGCAGAATGTTGTTCATGGGTAGAAATACTTACTGCGACTGCTTGTTATTTATGCATCATCAAATTCATGGTCAAAAACTTCTGCATGGGGCCTCACTTCTAGACCAGTGGTAACATATCAAGACCAGAATTTTGTACCCACAGAAAATTCTGATATTTTAAATTTTGGCTTTTTTCCTGAATTGAATTGAATACCCACAATATAAAATATCTTCAAGGAACAGAAAATGCCAAAGAGTTAATAATCTGGAAATGTCAAAATGTTTCAAAATGTATTTGCTTTTTCTTAATTTTACTTTTCATACATATTTCTTGTGATCCAAAAATGATCTGAATCAGTGCTGGTGGGTGACAAATAAAAAGACCCACAAAGATCTCCAAAGTGATTTTTGGTTACTCTTCATATGAATGTTCTTGAATACTTCACCCTCTCTCTTTGCCCCTATTCCCCCAATATTTGCCTAAATCTAGTGGCATGAAAATTCATTGATTCTAAAAAGGGAATAACTAAGATAATCAGGTGCAACAGTGAAAACTGTCAACAGGGTTTGTTTACTTAAGAATCTTAATGTCTTTCAAGAAAGAATGAATTCATAGCATGTTATCATTTATTGGTTAATAAGAGGCACTCACTTTATTTTCGTGATGTGCAGGATAAAAAGCCATTGCTAATAATCGAACATCTGACTTAACAGAAGTGCTCCCTTGTTCTGAAATGTGTGGAACCAGTTTTTTTTGGCACCAAGAGGACTTCCTTGCAGCTAAAATGATATCTGTAGCATTTTCCTGGCTATCTTTCTAAATCTATATCTGGTTGATACCTATGCCCTCTTAAAATTGGCATAGAATGTTGTGAGTGGGCACAATGCCAACCCAACAGATGGTCAGAGGCATAGGCATGCCAGAGAACCAGTGTGCACATCACGTTTGGGTATTAAGGGGAGGATTTACATCCAAGAATGTCAAAACAGTAGTCAATGCAGAGCATCTGAGCCCTATAGTTAAGGGGATACACTAGCCTGCCTCCAACTCAGAGCTGGATTAACTTCGAAAATGATGATTTAAAAAAACAAAAAACACCTCACGCTAGGAGATTTTGGGCTCTCTGGAAAATCAAGATAAGGAAGGAAAGCAAATATTTTAATGAAATCTCCACCTTTAACAGTTCTCTACACATCACCAGGCACCTGCAGTCTCTCCAAACAAACAAATATATTTTCCCATGTACTGGCACAATTTCCTGCTGAAGAGCTTGGCTGAGTGTAGAAGTGAGAGCAGCAGATTACAGAGGATGGAAGCCCGCCTATGCTTTCCGTAAACAGAGACCAGTCTTTCTTCTGAATATTCCACAAACTACATTGATTCAAATTGGCATGCGCCAGCGGCTAATAGCTTTTTGATGCCAACAAGTTTTAGTGCATCCATTGCTGGCAAGGAACATTGCAATGGGAAAATTAAACTCCTAGTACAAGAAGAGTGATTTTAAATTATAAATTTTACATTTTCAATTAATTTTTTCTTGCATTTTTAAGCAGTAGAACGGAACTCTTTAAAATGAACAAACACAACAACAAAAATCCAAGCATCCCCTTGTAGTTCCTAGAGGTAACACCCACTTTTCAGGAAGTTGTACATCCCACGAAGAGATTTATGGCTATAACTGCAAAGACAATTAGTGAATCTCCTTGACTTTTCTATTCTTAAAGTGTGTTTCCGGATTACTGAGGAAACACACTTTTTCATCTATTACAGACAGGGCTTAAAAAGTGTACTAAAATTGAGTTTCTTACAAGCCTGAGGCTGCAGGTGAGTGCCATGTTGAGCGGAAGGCTGGTCCACCCACAACCAAGTCATGCAGTTGACAGGAAGGGGGAAGATGCTAGGATTCCTACCAAGGAGCAATCCCGGGACATTGCTTGGGGTAACTAGGCATTTGAGACAGTAGTAGTCCATAATTTGCAGAGCCAGGGAAGCTGCCCAGGCCATGTCCCAACCAGTTTTTGGCTGAGCCAAACTTAAGTGGCACTGAGACCCTCTGAGCCTCACTCAAATTTAGAGTAGATAGGTGTAGGGCAGGGGTCCCCAACCCCTGGTCCACGGGCCAAAAGTGGCCCAATGGAGCTTTTTAAAGTGGCCCATGTTCCTTCTGGCTGGGAGCCGGTAGCTGGGCTGTGATCGCCCACCTCCTGTCCAGGGTCCTGCTGCCGACTTAGCTGCGCTTGGTGGCACCTGACCCGCCATGCTTCCCTGCCACCCTGTACCCCCTGTGCTGCGGGGGAGGAGCCAAATGCCACCCGGGAGCCGCACCACTCATCGGAGCCCCGGCTCAGGTGCTCTGGCTCTAAGGCGGAGGGCCTGGGGGGGGGGTGTGTGGAGGGTTCCCATGGGGGCTCCATGCTCTACCCACCCACCTTCCGCCCAGTCTCGCTGTGCAGCTGGGAGCTGGGCTGTGGCTGCTCTCCTCCACTCTGCAGTTGGGTATGCATGCAACCCTTTAAAATAAAAAAAAAAAACCAAAAAAACAAAAAAAAATATTATTTAATTTTAATTAAAAACCTTTAAAAAGGATTTTTTATAAAACCTTTCTAAAATTTAATTTAAATTAAAAATAATACAAATTTAATTAATTGGCCTTAATTAATTAATTATTTGATTGAAAATAATTTGAATTTAATCAATTAATCTTTAATTTAATTTTAATTAAATAGATTGGTGGCCCTTCAAGGTTTTAAAAATTATATTTTTGGCCCTCAAGCCAAAAAGGTTGAGAGCCACTGGTGTAGGGGCTCAATGGCCCGGAGGGGGCTCAGACTGCTGGTGGGGCGGGGCACCTAAGAGAGGAAGACGATGGTTAGGTGAGCGGGGAACCAGTGGTCCCTTCATTTTTAATGGAATTCTGCAGCTTCTGTGGTACAGTTAAGGGATGGTAAATACATAAAAAAATATTATAATACATCCTTCCCATATAGAGTATCAACTAGTGAGGGCTCACCAGTAAGAGAAATGAAGGAGATTCCCCCCCTCCCCGCCCCATTTCTATTAAATAGGCTTTGATCCTAAGCACAGAATTGCGTGATGTGCATAGTAGTTCCACGCCAGTACAAGCAAACTATGAGAATGCAAGCAAAGTAAAATCTTTTCCACTCCAGGTGGTATTACATTTCAAGCACCTTTATGCCCACTCCTTTATTTATAAGCGCAGCATGTAAAGTGAATGTAACTCATGGATGTGACTAAGGAGACATGGGCTTTCCTGAGATCCTCGTCATACTAATGAAGCAAGAGGTAATTTGGCACCAGTGTACTCGTTGAGTTTCCCCATAGTTCCTTTTTTTCCCCATTTTTTACATTGAGCATAATTTCACGTATATTCTCAACACTGCACTCCTGCGCTGTGCTGGATCAAGCCACATGAGGCAGAGGCTCTGAGCAATAAGAAGAGGCATGGAAGTAAGGAACAAAACAACGAGAGTTCTGTGGCACCTTATAGACTAACACATTTTCTTCAGCATAAGCTTTCGTGGACTATAACCCACTTCGTCAGATGCATATGTTAGTCTATAAGGTGCCACAGGACTCTCGTTGTTTTTTGCTGAACAACAGACTAACACAACTACCCCTCTGGAAATAAGTAAGGAATGTTACTCCATCAGCAACTCTTCCCCAAAGATTTGAATTGCCATGATCAAGCCCCTCCAAATTCATGGGCTGGCTAGCTTTTGTCCAAAGGACTAATATTGAAGAGATTCTGCTCTCAGTTATACCATGTTAGGACAGCCTTATTCTGGATGAAGTACCTAAAAAAAGAGAAATGGAAAAAGGGCCTTTGTATTGAGCTACAAAACAGTATTTTCAAGTGTGTGTTTGTGTTCTTGAGCAGCTCAGAAACCGGAAAGAAGGAATAATTGAACAGAGTTAACAAGGTCAAGAAAAACAATTTCAACTGAAAATTGGCCCAATTTAACTGAAAATGGTCCTATTTTAATATGAAAATTATGTGAAAATGGGACCCATTTCAAACTTACAATGATATGCAAAAATGCTCAAATGCTGAAGTTTTTTGAAACTGCATTGCAAATACTTTGCACAACTCATATTAAGTGACTGTTTCTGCTAATGTATATGACAGTCGTTGTTGTTCAGACCTTGATTTCTGAGCTTTTGATACTTGATTTCTCCACTGCTTCCCTGTACCTTCTGGAGTTTGTTTTTCTTTGGAAAGGAGGAAAAAAAACACTGGATCTGTGCATAGTGTAGGTGAAAATATACAAAACCAGCTAAAATACTCAATAAAAGGTGCTTTATCTGAAGGTAAGAAAATGCACATAAATTTACAAGTTTTACGATATAAATTCCTGACCGGAATATGCCCAATTTCTGAGACAATAAAACACTTTCCAGAAACCAAACAGTATGAACTTAAATGTTAACTTAAGTTAACTTATTCTCTACCTATAGGGAAGTAGGCTGCTTCATCCATTAGTCTGAAATATACACCACGCTGTGGCTCTTGAGCCACTCCCTGGTCTGTGGCCAGGATTCTTTCTCCCTGCTCCAGTCAGGTAGCCCTCTGACACCCATTCCAGCTATTTGGCTTAGCTGCTGGAGCCAGGATTTTGGTCTTAGTGAACCCAGCATTCAGATAATAATCACAAGCATCTGAATTTTGTGAGCCTCTGCTGAAATGAACCAACCTAAACTGCAGGGCTTTTGAGGCTCACTCGTTGCTCTGTTGTGTTCCCCCCACACACACACAGTACCTACACGTATACAAAGTGACAAAGAAAACTGAGAAAACAACAAGGACAGTGGAAAATTAGGTCCTTGAATGATGGAATAGGAAAAACAAAGGTTAAAAAACCAACCAAACAAACAAACAAAAAACTAACAGCCTGTGAAATGAGTATTTACTAGCTAAAGCAGGGGTGAGCAAACTTTCGGCCTGAGAGCTACATCCACTATATGCCGGGCCACATGTGGTGGGAGGAGCTGTAAAGGGGCGGGGCTTGGAGGGGACTGGCCACCCCTTCCACACCCATCTCAACCTATTGCAGCTAATATACGCATAAATAAATCTAAACAGATAAACATAAATAAATAGATGCCCATAAAACCAATTCATGGTCCACTTTTCTTTTTTGCACTGCCCACTTTTTTTGCATTCTGCACTGTCCACTGTTTGCATGATTTTGCTATTTTTCTACTGTCTACTTTTCTTTTTTCTTTCTCTTTTTTTTTTTGTGTGTGTGCTGTTTTATGCACTGTCCACTTTTTGCACTGTTCTTTCCACTGTTTGTGGGGGAATGGGGTTACTTTTTTTGCACTTTTTTTTTGCACTGTTTTTTTTTCCCCACCAACTTTTTTTGGTACCACAGGGGTAGAGCTGGGAGTGGGAAGCTGGGTGCATTGGGCCCTGGCCTCTGCAGGGAGTGGTCGCTGCACTCCAGCCAGGATGCTGCTGGGCTCTGGGGGAAATGGCTGCCATCCTCTGGCAGGGCACAGCTGGACACATGGGAGGAAGAGATGGAGCCAGGAGGGGGAAGTGGCTGCCCTGTGCTCCAGTTCATGCAAGTTTCCTACATCCCTTCCCTCCTCTCCTCTTCCCCCCCTCGCTGCAACAGAACTACTTTATCTGCACTCCTCTAACTCCCCCAACACATTCCTATACAAGTCATGGACTGTCCCACTACCCTCTTCATTCAACCCCTTCAGACCACTACATGGACAACAGCTAGACGTACATGAAGCTGTAATAGCCGAAACACACTTATATCCGTATAGCAGTAGAATGTCACAGTAATGGTTCAAAAAAATAACTCATTTTTCTCATAGTCAAAATGGGCTCTCAATGCCGCTCTTATCTGTATTCCTGAAGATATGACCAAAATGCACCTTTTGCAACCAAACAGCATTATGTCAGTGAAACACCTACAGTGACACACAAAGACCCAGACTATCATAGAGCGGTACCCCTTTTTATTAATGTACTCCTTCATGAGATGTTCCAGTGCATGCCATTCGCTGCCCTGCCACAGTTAGGGAATCCCATCACTGCAAATCCATCCACTATCTCATGCACATTGCCCAGAGTTACAGTCCTTCACAGCAGAATGCGATTAATGCCCCTGAACACTTGTGATAATGCAGTCCCAGTGGTGGACCTGCAAACTCCAAATGGATTAGTGACTGACCAGTAGCAGTCTGAAGTTGCCAGCTTCCACAGGGTGATCACCATGTGTTTCTCCATCAAGCGGGTAGCTCTCATTCTGGTGTCCTTTCACCGCAGGGCAAGGCCCAGCTTTGCACAGAGTTCCATGAAGATGGCTTTCCACGTTTGAAAGTTGTGTAGCCACTGGCTGTCATCCCGGACTGCATAACGATGTGATCCCACCACTCAGTGCTTCTCGCACATGCTCAGAAGCAGCAGTTCACTGCAAGCAGATGCTCCTTGAATGACAGCAATAACACGATGCTGTTTGTCTGCTTTTCACTCAGAACATCAGGCTCCTAGATTCCTGTTCCAATTCAGAGCTCATGACATACTGTTTGACCAGCTGTGATGTATTCAGAACATCGAAAGCAACAGTGGAGAGAAGCGCAGGATCCATCTTTTCAGATGCAGATGGGAGGCACACAGGAAACAGAGGGGAGTCGTTGAAAAAATGGCATGAGTTGCTACAAGCAACACAATGAATGATGGCATGGAAACGCATTGAACAATGGAACACTGAGCCACCACTTAAGGTGCTCTGTGCCCCTCTCCCCATCCCAGAATTCCTAACAGCAGAAGCTGCCAAATTGCATGGTAGGATAGCTGCCCATGATGCACTGCTCTCACTGCTGATACTACAGAGCCAAGTGTGGACATGCTTTTGTGACAAAATTACTGCTGTGTGAATCAGCATGACGCTGTAGTTACAGCACTTTTTATCACCGATATACAGAGGCGGATTAAGGGAACTCAGGGCCCTGGGGACCCAGCCCCTCACTAGTGGACCCCTCCATAGGCCTATGCAGTAATCTGCCCTTGTTGATATAACTACCATAGACAAACACAGCCTAATGGCAGTATAGACATACTCTGTTTCCAAGAGAGGGGTTTGGGGCTGAAACACTGAAACGTTTTTGCTTTTCATGAGATATTTTGATTGTCTGACTGATCATTGTAACTATGAGATGCTCAGAAGACAGTTAGGAACTAATTAAGTTGGCTTTTATTTAACCGTTTTCTTAATTTACTTTGATTACAATCTTTACCAAATTGTACATGGATAAGATTCTCCCCTCAGTTACACTGTTGTTAATCTGGAGAAAGCAACTGAAGTCAATGGAGATACCCAAATTGTCAATGCACCAAAATAAATTCCTTGTTAATGGTGAACTTTAAGAGCCTTGTGAATTCTGTGGTGACCCAATAAATTAAATCATACTTTTAGTCAAAGCATGTACAGATTTACTTTGGAAATTCAGAAAGAAATTTACCCACTTGTTCCAAAATTGCTCACTGGAACAAACATGATTAACTCAAACCAAAAGCAGTCAGTTGCAGTATTATTCTCTGGAAAATAATAACTAAGTAGTAGTGCATATGAAAGACAGACTCCAAAAATTTAAATAAACTACTAAAATAGAATTCACAGCAGGTACTCTCTAAGTCTAAAAAAGTGATAATGATGAGAATAATACAATTCTCTGGTAGGGTTCCACTTAGAACATAATGTTCTGTTCTTGTCAATTCACATTTAATAAGGCATTGTACTTCAAAACATATAAAAAATGTAATGAACGATGATAAAAACAACAAGTAAATATATACCGCTTAAAGTGTCATAGAAAGTTAAATATATAACATCTTGCACATGTGTACATTTAACTTGACAGTCATGTATTTATTTATATTGTATGTGTGTACGTACACATAATAGCACTATATAGATATGACAGGCAAAGACATTCACTCCAGCTAGCGTTAAATTGCCTGGCACTTTCGATATAAGACTCTGTTTTCAATTACCTAAAACTTAGCAAAACTTCAATGATTCAAAATGAAATGCTCCATGCCAGGTGTCTACCTTTATTTGAGAATATTTCAGCTAAAATGCTTTGGCCACTTCCAAAAGGAAGAAGATGGATATACATACGTATTGTTCGTTCGTTCAATCAACTCCCATTTTACTGAGAGGCTCCAGTGCCTCCATTTGGAATAAAGATTAGAAATTTAGCAAGGAGGTTGCCTCAATATCATAGACATAATTTTTGTCATCCCTACAAAAATGCACCCAAATTTGGCCATGTAATAAGCCACTGAAAAGCTGCGGTTTGCACATGCTCAGTGGAAACGTTACAGTTCGACAGCCTCCCCGAAGATTCCGTCTGCACTGAACATGCTCCGTCCTCTCACAGCTGCAATTTTGCCTGAACTGTGCAGAAAGCCACTGGGCATCCTGGAGCTGCAAAGACAGATTTTCCCAGCAATCGCTGCTCTCAACTTCTGGGAGCTGCAGTGGATCACGAAGCAGGGTAACTATTACCTCTGCTCTCAGTGAGCATGCTGCTGGTGCCTAGGCAATGAGGAAAACTACATTAAAACCATACATTAAAAGAACATTAAGAACTGGGGCTGCACATTGAATAAGGATAAAAAGAATCATAGAATAACACGCATTAAGGGGGAATTTTCCTGGATTTTTTTTTAACAATTGTTTATATTTTAGTAAAGCCCAGAGGCCCCAGTCAGTATCAGGGCCCCTGCATTAGATGCTATATGAACAGATACGAAGAGACAGTCCCTACTCTGAGAGCTTATAGCCGGTGAAAAGGAAGGATTCAATCCAATAATTATATATAAAATGTAATATTGACTATATATAGTGATCTACTATTACAGATTCAGAAATAGCCAAAGACAATTATGGTGGGCAAAACATTTTGTTTTCATTTTGATGTGACCTCTTAACAGCAGCACTAATTGAATACTGCACTCCAAAAGTTGGGCCCACTGTCCAGATGTCATTTGAAATCAGAAATGTAAAGGTCTGCCCCAAGAACACACAAATTAAATTCTGGTTTCTGGCCAGTCTTATCCAACTAGCTGTATTTACAAGAAGATCTGGTACTCAGCCCTAATAAAGGTTGCTGCGGATATGTGTGTGTCTATTTTAGAGGGATAGTGTGTGTTATTTCTGATAAATGTTTTACAATAATGGCAGCCACAGCATAGAAATTATCAAGGTCTTTGTTCCCCATGGGGAATAATATATGAACCAAATGTAGCCTTTAGCATTTTCTATAAGGGCAAATGAAACAAGAGTCAGATACATGTGAGAGTCAGTGGGGAAATGGTATAATCAAACATGTTTTCCAAAAATGTCACTCAAATATTTTTCCTGACTTTGTAACTTGCTGGTAAAATCTTTAATGACAGTCCATCAAAAAAAATGTATTTCAGTTTCACTGCCAGAGCAGCACCCTTGTATTTAGCTGTGTCATTCTGAATTAATTTCCCAAACCCGAATAAGAGCTCTGCATAACTCAAAGGCTTGTCTCTCACCAAGAGAAGTTGGTCCAAAAGAAAGATATTACCCCACCCATCTTGTCTAGTATCAATCATGGGGGTTACCTTAGCTGAATCAAAATAGAAAGCTCAGTCTGAAAGGCCCTCTTTCCACATAATATAAAGTAAGAATAACTTGGTTATTTGGTATGCTTGCATCATACTACCAAACATGCATATGGCCAATTTGCATGTATACCTGACTAGAAAGGTGCCTACCTAGCAAGGAGCCCATCATTCTAGGGTTTGATCCTGTACCACTGAGGTCTAGGGGAGCTTTGCAACTGGTTTCAATGGGTGCATCTACACTTGTGAATTAAGTCGACTTAAGCCTGCTTAAATCGACTTAATTTACTCTGCGTCTACACTACACTTTCCTTAAGTCGACTTAAGCAGCTGCTTAAGTCAACTTAAGAAAAAATTAAGTTGACTTTATAAAATCTCCTTTTAAGTCGACTTTGCTGGCTAAGTTGACTTTAGAAAGTCAACTTAGCCAGTGTAGACGTGGAGTAACTTAGGGGCCTCCGGGGCTTCCCCACTGCCCTCCCTGCCAGGGTGGCTAGCACAGCCACAGCCTGGCGTGCCCCCCACACAGGGCAGGGCAGAGCCCTGCCCACCCTGCCCCTATGCGCTACCAGGGTCCCTGTCCCCCTTTGCCCCATTGTACCAACACACAATAGGGCAAAGGCTGAGCCCCCAGGCACTTGGCAAGGGGGGCCCCCCTGCCACCATGGACCTGTCCCAGGTCCACCTAGCCCCTAGAAGTCGACCTAGGCGTCCAGTGTGGACGCTCTAGGTCGATTTTGTACGGTCCCCTCTAAGTCGACTTAAATTTTGAGTGTGGATATGCTAAGTCGACTTAAATTAACAAGTATAGACATAGCCAGTCAGCCCAGAATAAGGCCTATTGAGTGCATGCAATGTAGCCTTGAAAACTCTGAACTTTGAGGTCCGGATTCATTTGTTGTGTGCTGTGTGTTAATGGTCTTTTTAAAAAATGCAGCTGATTTTCTAATGAAAGTACAGTTCTATTTTTAACTCATTACCGACTACTGTCCTCTATGCCTGGAAAGAAATTTTACAACAGCCGCAGGACCGGTATCCAAGACCTCTGTGCAGTAAATGGCTACTGCTAAGAAGTTTTGCCTTCTTAAAAATCACAGCCACAGCTGTGATACATCCAGCATATTAAAAATACATATCTCACATCTAATTTGATGTTGAAATTGTTGTAGTCATTGTACAGGGGAAATTTTTTTTATTATTATTATTATTATTCTTAAGTGCTAGACAGCCAAATGAGAACATAATTACATTGTCAAAGTCAATAACAGCAACCAGCCTTTATCAGTTCTTGCTGCACTCAGCACTGTTTCACAGGAACTGCTGGGGAGCTCTTCCGCCACCAAATCCATTTGGCTCCATTTAGGAATTGAGTACAGGAAGGTAGTTATTGTACAAGATTAGTTTCCTGTATGCTGCAAATTGGCAGTAGCAGAAAAAAATACAGGATGAATTTAGTAGCTTGCAAGGTCAGCTAATAAAAAGAAAACTGTGTACTGGATCAGTTACTTGCTTTAACTAGGATCTCTTATTAGACTTAATATAAACTAGAAATATCCTTTAACTCAATAATTACTGTCCAGGGTCTTAAGCAAATTCTACAAAGTCTACAACTACAGAGTCTTAAATGTTTTTATATAAAAGCCAATCTGAATATTTACTTTCAAGATAGTGATAAGATTGGGATATCTGGCTCCTACTAACATTGTATTGAAGTCCATCCTAATTTGGAGCTTCATAAACAATGTAAGCAATCCAGGGTCTTCAGCAAATTCTACAACTACAGAGTCCTAAATGTCTTTATATAAAAGCCAATCTGAATATTTACTTTCAAGACAGTTGATAAGATTGGAATATCTGGCTCCTACCGGTACTAACATTATATTGAAGTCTATCCTAATTTGGAGCTCCATAAGCAATCTTTATAACCTGTTTTGGTGTCATTTGAGGAAGTACGTCAAAGGATAATGTCATAATGTTGGTCAGTTGTAAGTGGGTTCACTGCTCGTATCAGAATTCATGCTCAGGGGTTCTTGAGGCTATTACTGATTTTTAATCTTGTTGGTCTAAAACAAAATTGGGCTGAAAGAGGAACTTAGAGATTTGAAGAAGATAATACTAATTCTGTGATGGTCTTGGAGAACGGTATACAATGTCAACCATAGGCCAGAACTGCATTCCAGACTTCTGCCCGTGTAGCTGTGCTGCTCAGGGTTGTAAAGAAGTGTGATTCCAGACTACAGCCAGCAGAAGTCCCTAGTGTGGATGCAGATATATAGTTGCACTTACACTCAGAGCACTTTGCTAGTAGAATATGCCGATCTAGCTATACTGGCAAAGTGATCCTAGTATAGTAGATATAGTCTTACTTAGGGGCACATTATCCTGTGTGAGTGCTCGAGGTATTATACAAATACTTCGATTAAACTATCCTGCCTCGAGTCAATATAAGCAATGCAGTGTCTATGCCTCTTGTGGAGTTATTAAGTAAATGTAATGGGTGAATTACATTGCTCGAGCAAAATTATAGTGTAGATGTAGGCATCTGGAGCACAGGACCCATCTGCAGGGCACCTCCTGGTGGTGTTACTGGGGAATTCACTCAAGTGGTCCCTGTCAGGTGGTCTGTGCTCCACCTCTCACATGCCAGACTCTGGCTTGGAGTCCTCTTGTTAGGATCCTGGTCCTCCGGCCAAGTCCCTAAAGTCCACCCCTTTTGGGGTCCAGTTCAGTTTGCTTCAGTTCAGCCCACTAGTTCAAAGAGTCAATGGGTCAGAGAGCCTGTGCCACTCCTGACACCCATGCTGCTCCTGGCACTCTGGGGGAGAGGAGAGGGACCCGGGCCCACCCACATCTCCGGGCCCCAGCCCAGGGACCCTATGTACCTCATCTGAGGTCTCCGCCTCCCTCCAATCTTCTATTCAACAGTCACTTCCCTGGGTCACTTTCCCTGCAGCCCCCAGTCATTCACTGTCATTCACCATGCCAGATTCCCGCTGCCGTCTTCTCCTGGCTCCCTGCCACTGGACCACTGCTCTGGCCACTCCTGCAGTCTGCATCTTTCAGGCTCTCGGTCAGCTCCCAATGCAGCACACACTCGGAGGTCTCCAGGGTGCTGGGTCCCGCAGCCAGCCTGCTAGGGAGAGGACTTTCTCCCTGCAGTTCCCAATGCAGACTGACCAGCAAGCCCTGCTGATCCCTGTTTTATACTGGCAGCCTGCCCTCTGATTGGCTCCCAGCTCCTGACAGCCCAATGGCTGTCACCCATAGGCCCTTTTTAACCCCTGGGGTGCCAAAGCAGGGCAACAGCACCGCTACAGTAGACACTTCCATAATGAGGTTGATGTAAACTGCCGTGCATCAACCTAGCTCTGTAATGTAGACTAGGCCGAAGTCTCTAGCCATTACGAGTAGATAACCTTCAAAATGTGCACTGCATGTCACTGAGGCAGTGATGTCTGCTGAGCTTGCAGACAGCCTTAAACAATAGCTCTGAAGCAAATGATACTTCCTTCTTTCATCTCAGAGTGTTAACACTTAATCCTAAGGATGATAATACCAATTTTGTGGATTATTTTTCAGATAGCAAAGCAGACAAGTTGAGTGATGATCAGATTATGAAGATATGCAAAACTGAATATAAAGGCAGCACATTTGGGAACCGCTTGGTTCATGAGTGAAGCTTAAAACACTTCTTTTGTATTCCCCAATTCTATCCCCAATTCCAACACAGTCCATGGACCTTCCCTCTCTGTGAACCCTCTCTGCCCTTTGCTAGCATCTCAGCTAATGTCCCTTGAGAGGAGTAAAAATAATTCAACTAATTTATTTTCTGATGTTGCTTGAACGGTTTTGACTTGATTTATATTTTTTGTGTCAAAGCACAGTTTTCCACCCTACTCCTTATGGATAGGGCAAAGTAAATTATTTAGCAACAGCAGCAATTATGATTAGCAAATATGGCTAACAACAATTATGATAAATAATCATATTCATTACAGTAACTGCCTAACAGCTAAACCAAGAATGGGACTCCATTGGACTAAGCACTGTACAAACACAAACTAGTAGATGGTTCCGGCCCCAAAATGCTTACAATCTTGAGTAGACAAGACTGACACAGGTGAGAGAAGAGGCAGAACACAAAAGAACAAGGGGCAAAACAATGAGATGGCTGTAAATATCACGTTCATGCCACCAATGTATTTTATTTTATATGGGAGGCGAGTTTTAGCTAGGAAAGGATAAGTGAAATGGAAAGAAAAGGGAAAAGGAGAGGGGAGTTTGAAGATAAGAGGCCCAGATATGGAGTAACACTGACATGAAGAGCCTTTGAGGCTGGGGGTGGAGGGAGGTTGGTGCAAATAGCCAATCAGCACAGGGCAAAGAAAATCCAATCAAAATTGTAGAAATGTCTCGGGAGCTCCTTAGCTACTTCCGCTTCCGTTGGTTGGCTCCTTGTTGAAGTTTTTCCCAAAAGACTAGTAGCATTCTGAGGGCTGGAGTGGTGTTCGGGGGCAAGGCTGCAGGGGGTTGCTGGGCCAGCCCTGCACCAGGGCCTGATTAAAGGGGGTTTCAGAGCCCACCCTTCCACCCTCCCCCCCCCCCAACCTTCCGCGCAGGCCAGCTTGGCAGCGGGGCGGGCCCCAATGCTGGAGGAGGCCCAGCCAGCACTAGGGTGGCCAAGACCCTAGGGCCAGAGGCCGTCTTTTGCGGCGCTCCCGTCCCAGGCCTCGATCCAACCCAGCAGACGGCCCTGCCACCAGAGCGCTGCACCCACATGCCAGCCTGCCCCTCTCCCTGGGGCGAACCAGCCAGACGGGGGCAGGGCAGGGTGGGAGCATCATGGTTAGTATTACAATGGGTGTGATTCTCTTCCTACTCAAATTGGACATTGGTTTAATACTGTTGACTTTTATGTAATTTCTCATGATTTACAGCAGTGTAAGCAAGAGCAGATTGGCCCACTCAGCCCAGGTTTATGCCTGCATAACTTCAATGGAATTAAACCAGAATAAAATTTCTGTATCTGAGTGGAGAATCAAGCCTACTGAGCTTCTAGAAACAACAGGGTGTTCAGCTTCCTGAATAGGTTTCAACGCTTCATCGGTGCTTCAAGCAGGCATGGTTCTCTTGGAAATATTTTTATGAAGAAACAGCAAGACCTTTCATTGCCCATTACCACACCACCACCACCCGCTTTTTTGTTGTTGACTGATCTCCTGAATTTGCATAAGTCTAACTAAAGTCAGTATGAAACGTAAGTCTGTAAAAATAAATCAATAAAAAAGTCATAAGGAATAAGAAATTACTTCAGCAATTCCAGAGAAGACAGTAAGATCTGATTCGATTAATTTTTGATGTGAGAAGTGGAGTGTATTGCAACACTGGAGTTACATCGCTTTGCACCAGCTTACTTGCTTTCTCACAGTCTCCAGTATCCATGCACCAAAAAACTTTTCAATCAGCTGCCATGGAATATAACTAGAAATTAAACTGAATGACAGATGAAAACAAATGCTGACCCCAGTGTTCCAGACTATGTGGAAGGCCTTATGTGTTAGCCATCCAGCTTTTCTCACAGGGAAATCAATGAGCATTATAAAACAGAATCCAAAGAGCACAGTCAGCATCAAAGATGAGTTATTCCCTACCTATATTTTCTTCAAAGAACAAAGCAAGCAATATTCTGGGACATTAGTGATATCATGGGCCAGAGGCTCAGAAACAGATTTAGTGACTGAAATTTATGTCAATGAAGCTATGCCAATGTATGCCACCCTAGGATGTGGCCCATGGGATGTCACCGAATGTTGCACTCTGAGGTATCTTTACTGACCTGTGACATCCCTGAAAGATGAGGCAGGAAAATTAATGCTAGCTAAAATATACTTTTGGCCTTCTTAATGGGAACACTGAGGAAATCTGAGATCAACTCTATTTTCCTTTTACCTTTTTGCAGTTCTTTTATCATTTAGAAGAATAAAATACATAAGGTAGTTTGCATAAAGTGTTACAAATCTTATTGCTGAACTTTAAAAGGTTTACTACATTAGTAGTCCTCACTCACACAAGTTGCTCTGTGAAAGTCAATGAGACTACTCATGTAAGGCCTCTTTATTGGCACAAGTGTGACCCACAGTATATGACTAGCCAAGAATAAGGGTGATGTAAGGTAACTTCCTCTAGAGCCGCCTTGGACGGCCATTCCTCCCCTCCTCATGCAAAAGGACAGCCTGTGACAGGAAGTGGGTGGATCCTTGAATCCACTTCCCCCAGAGTGTACTGTCCAGTGCAGCTAGACTGGAGCCAAGCAGGAAGTAATCTTGGCAATCACTTCCCTTTGAGCCAGGGAATCACAGAATTGTGGCTCCTGGTCTGCTTCCCCTTATTCAGAGATTGTAGCAAGGCCATAATCTAGACGTATGTGAGTTAAATTTGCAGAACTGTGTCTCAATTCATCAAAATGAAGGCTGTGCATAACTTATTTCTGTCCTTCAGTTTTCCTCTGTAGCCATATCTAAAGGAAGGGAAAAGGCAACAGCTTGGAGAACAAGAGTTGGATCAGGTTTCAATCCCCACACAAACTTCATTGATAAATTATAATCCAAATCCAAACCCTTTTGATCTTTGTCTGTGTCTTGTTGTAATATCAAATGTACAATTGGCCTCAAACTTTCCATCCCTTTTCCTGCCTGATTAAGTAGAATCTAAGGCTTTTGAGTTATAATGTCCACTTCAGACAGATCTGGCCAACCCTCCTTTAGCAGAGTTCAAAGAAAAGGCCTACACAAATTATGAAGCCTAAAATAGACTTAACCGAGTTCCAACATCCAAACTTCCCCAAACTTCAGGGAAGTTTGAATCTAGTTGCAAACTCCACAGCTTGAACTTGCGGGCTGAAGGACTCTATAAATTTCCCTGGCATCAGGGAATCCCTAAGAGTGCATCTACACTTACAAGTTAGGTCGACTTAAGGAGGCTTAAATCCACCTAAACTACTCCACGTCCACACTGGGCTTTCCGTAAGTCAACTTAAGGAAAAGTTAAGTCGACTCAATAACACCTCATTTTAGATTGACTTAACGCTTAAATTGACCTTATTAAGTCGACTTAAACCAGTGTGGACAGGGATTAGTACCTAAATCAACCTTATTAAGTCAACTTAAATTGTTAAGTTACTTAATAAGGTCGGAAAGGGGCTATGTCTATACTAGAAACATTAAGTCGACTTTTGTTATGTCAACTTAATAAGGTCGATTTAAAGTCGACTTAACGTTTCTAGTGTAGACATAGCCTAAGTGTTGTAAAACTGGTACAGTCTGCTCTACACCATCAGCTCCTTCCCCACCCCTCAGCTATGTCTACACTTGTTAATTTAAGTCGACTTTAACTAAGTTGACTTAACTAAGTCAACTTTAAGTCGACTTAGTTAAGTCAACTTAGTGTTTCTATACTTAAAAATAAAGTCGACTTAAAGGGAACCTTAAAAAGTTGACCTAGAGCATCCACACTGGATGCCTAGGTCGACTTCTACGGGCTTAGGGGGACCTAGGGGAGGTCCACAGGGGCAGGGGGGCACCCCTTGCCCAATGCCAGGGGGCTCAGCCTTTGCCCCATTGTACAAAGGTACAATGGGGCAAAGGGGGACAGGGACCCTGGCAGGGCATAGGGGCAGGGTGGGCAGGACTCTGCCCTGCCAGGTGGGGGGGCATAACAGGCTCCCCCTGTGCCCCCCCCCGGGCAGGGAGGGCATTGGTGTAGCCCTAGGGTAGCCCTAAGTCGACTTAGGGCTACCCCACGTCTATGCTGGCTTAAGTCGACTCTAGGGAGTCGCCTTAAACCTTAGGTCTACTAGGAAGGTGGTTTCATAAAGTTGACTTAATTTTAATTAAGTCGATATTATTTTCCTTAAATCGACTTAAGCAGCTTGCTTAAGTCAACTTAAGGAAACTGTAGTGTAGACGCAGAGTAAATTAAGTCGACTTAAGCAAGCTAGGGGGGCCAATTTAGACAGCCAAGAAAGAACAGCTGCCTTTCATTTTTAATCCGCCCCCAGCTTGACAATTAACACTGGGAGGGTGTTCCCGTGAGGTGTGCAGTAGACCATTTATGGTATAAATATTATACAAAGCTCTAACTTATGCCAACAGGTAATCACTGATCAATTGAATGCTGGGGAAGGAGTGTGTATGGTGCTGCAACATGACCATATTATCAGCATGGTGATGGTTACAGAAAGTGGGAACACCAGGGAACGCCATTCCCGGGCCCCACAAATTTCATTCCTATGGATTCCTATGGGAAAGGAGCCCAGAGATTAGGAAGATTCTGGGGCCCACTCTGGGGCCCATCAAATTGTATAGCTTTCCGGTGTTTAGTCTGTCATACCTCTTGTGATGATATAGAGGTGTCACATTTTCCTTGAAAAGTATAAATAAAATTAACATACTGAATATTTAATTACCTATTTGCACACATATATATATGGATTTCATGAGTGCAGGTATGTACTGGTTTTTGAAGATCTGGCTCTTTATGTGTATAAATAAGGTAGATAAAATCTTTGCTGACAGCATTCTGATCTCTGGTATTAGTCTCTGAATAATATTTATTCCTAACCTTTATAATTTACAACATAAAGTTTTATTCCTAATCTTGGCAGAAACACAGACCTAAATGAATAAAAGAATTAATACAATACACACACTTTGGAAAACATTCTCCCTTCAAGGCAAGATTTGACATCTGGTTAAGCTGTTCTGCATGAAGTCTATCATGCATAGCTACACACAGGATCTGCATACAAAGATGGTTGTTTTATTATAGCAAAGATAGACCTGCAACACAAAGTTAGTATCCCAACCTCAATCCAAGAAGTGTCAAATTTGGGGGCTTCACATCAATTCTTAGCCAGACAAGCTGACAATCAGTACTGTTACTGTGTGCTGTTAAGTGGAAGTCGCTTTGGAACAAAAGAATAACCATACCAAAGCCATCTTTTGCACTAAATAGTTGATTTGTTGATGGAAAGTAATGTGCAATGTCATTCTGGGCCACAAAACAGGCATTTGCCAAAAAGCAAGGGCTAAGGATAAAGCGAAAGAGACAAAGAGAAGGAAGGGATTAAATGACAGAAATTGAATGATATAAGGAGCTGAGATGAGTAGAGGCACATGGGGAGAAAGGAAAGTGCTTTAGAGGGCTGAATAGGGGCAGAAGCAAAGGAAAGATGTTTGAAGGACAGCTGACCACAGATATTTGGAACTGACTGAAGCTGTGAGAAGACGATGTGGAACAATTCTTGGAGGAGTGGAGAGGAGGGTTGATGAAAGAATGAGAGGGAAATGAATAAAGTGAGATGGGAGAACATAGGTATTCTCGCATCTTTTCTATCCATTTTTTCTTCCTCAGCTTCCCTTCCAATTTTTCCTTTTTTATCCTTTTCTTTAAAGTATGAAATAAGTCACTGATGTAGTGTTAAAGTCCCAAATTTAAACAAAAAGTCAAAATTTAAACAAAATATCAGTGAGTTAAGGACTTCCTATTTCTTGTGCAAAACTGTGTGGAAGGTAACATCACACTAACCAATGACATTAATTGTAGGGTTGTCAGCCCATGCACTTGGATCTGTGTAAGAGGGAACATATTGGCTGGTGCAGCTTTTCCCGGCTCCTCCTTCACTTTGGGGTTTCTCTCCTGAATCCACATAGACATTTTTTTCCCCTGAGGGACAAGATTTCAAGCATCCATTCAGAATATTGGGAAGAAATTTTTGCTTGAAGCCACCGTTCCCTTCTATGCACCCTCATTGCAGCTGTATCCACAATTTGCTTCCCTTTATGGCATGCAGCAGAGCAAGTGGGGCATACATATTATACACAGTTCTAACCTGTGCTTACATGTATTAAATGATCATCTGAACTGTGGGGAGCAAATGTGTGAAAGAGTTAGAGAATGTGTTGCCATTAGATACCTGCCAGTGTCCTGATGAATTTGAAGTGTAAGGGCAGTATTTATTATGTACTTTGAAAGGCAAGCTTTCTTGTTTCCTCTGGTGCAGTTGTTCTTGTTCTCTGTCATGGGCTGTGCATTAATAATTTCATGTTGCTTACCTAGATCTGGGATTACTGAGAATTTCAAGAGCTTCAGGAGGAAGGACGTCAGAATGGTAGATTCACCAGAAAAATCCTGCAGAGCAAAAATCTGAGCTCTAGTTTTCTTCTCTTTTTTGTGTTTCTTACACAGTCTAAATATTTTCCTTCTATCTGAAAACACACCTGTATATTCCCAGTACAGACAGCTATTATTAAATGTTATTAAAATTCTTCACCAAGAACCCACATTTATGTTGAAATAACAAAAAAGAAACTGTAGATTATAATAGCATGCAACCCCAAGTATAGGACAAAGCTGTATTTCTACTTAGTAAAACATCTTAAATGTTTGCTTTGTAAATCACATTTTTTTAAAAAAAATCTGCTGATATTTTTGCCATATTCACATTTTCTATCTTATTATTTCACCTCTTCATTCCTGATTTAAACTAACAGGAAAAGGATGCTATATATTAATAAAAAAATCTTCAGGATAATAAATGTGTACCAGACAATGCCAATAAATTCAATTAAATACAGTACAGTTACATCGGGATATTTTCTCAAAGTAATAGTTTTTTAAAAAGAGAAATGAAATAGTATAGTTCCCTGAGCATTTGCTGGAAGCTTCATGATCCACTTTGCAAAAATCTTCCCAGGGTGATTAAAAAATAAAAAGAGCCAGTAAAAATCTGCTGAATTTGTGAGACATAGTCCTGCTGGGAGATTTCATGGATATAGGCTTAGCAAATTCCTGCAGCACCCTGTTTGGAAACACTGCATGAGATTGAGAACGTTTTGTAATACAGTATGAAGAAAACATTCCAGGAGCCCAATTCTGACAAGTTTGCGAGATCTAGTCTAACCAATCCCAAATGGTGTACATGTATGCTGCAAAACATTGTTCATATGAGTATGCTGTCTAAAAGCAGCTCCCTATGCATACTGTTTGCATAATCTACTTTTGCAAAGAGTTAGCAGTGGTCTTTGCTAGGTCAGAAAAAGCAGGTTTATTCTCAGGCAGAGCATATTCCCTACCCCCTTGACTGTGGTCCACTACTGCGTTCTACAGCTTTTATCACAGGAACACACACAAACAGCAAACCTGCACTGGAGAGGTAACCAGACTTTGTGGTGGTAAATTTTTATCTTGCATTCCTATAGTTAGCTGCAGGCTTTGTAACATGCTCACATGAGCCTCACCAGCCATAATTTGGTCTCATGTAAGGAGAATGAATTGCTGGGTTTTTCGGCAAATTCCAAAGGGGTAGCCGTGTTAGTCTATTGTAGAAAAACAACAGAGTCCTGGGGCACTTTTAAAGACTAACAGATTTATTTATCACATGAGCTTTTGTGGGAGAAAATCCCACTTCGTCAGGCGCTGTAAGTTTCCCATCTTCAAAGCAACTGACGAAGTGGGATTTTCTCCCACGAAAGCTCATACAATAAATAAATCTGTTAGTCTTTAAAAGTGCCACAGGACTCTGTGGGTTTTTAGGCTTTGCCTTGCATAGTTATTCAAATTTCACCCTATGATTTATGCAGCCATTCTTTAACTACAGATTAAAAAGACATATGGACTGTACACACTCATCTATATATAGTAAATGCTAATTTAAAGGAGTGGGCAGTGCCCTGAGAGGCAGCCTGCTCTCCTCCCCCCACCAACATCACCCAGTCTGTCCCCAACAGGGAGCTGGGCCAAAGAGCGGAGCTGGCCATACAGGTATCACTCCATCTCCAGCACAGGGGTGGGACAGGGCTGACGCTCCCCTTAGCATAGGGACTGGGTCCTTGCAGTCCAGGGCCTTGAGCTAAGAGGGGCCCTGCCAGCTCAGAGCACCACTGGCCTGCGCTGCCCCACCACAATGCCAGTTCACCCCACCATTCGATTAAGTTAGTCCCATGGTGCATTGCCTACAACACCAACCTGGGGACAGAGTGGCTGCTGGACTGTCCAGCCCCACCCTCCAATCCACCCCAACACTCTGCTTGGGATGGGTTGGGGTACCCAAATGGCCAGCTCCTTGGCCTCTCTGGCATACTTCCTAGACCTGTGTTCACTGTCTTTTACCCTTCCACAGAAATGGGAACAGGCATCCCAGCTGCCCTATTCCCCCCCCCCCCCCCAGAACCAGTGCTGGTACCTTAAGCACACCCCATCCCAGAGATCCAATCTTGTACACACACTGGGTTTAGAGTTCACCTCTTTATAGACATGAGAAAGTGAAAGCAAATGGATACCAAGGCATTGTAAAGATTTCCAAAGCCAACTGTGCTTTACTTTAGCTAGCACAAAACCGGCAGATATACAGTCAAAATAATAACACACTGTGCACATTTCGCTGCCTGAGTTTCCTCACCACTTTTGAGCATTCTCTGGGGATAGGTCAGACTCCACTTAGGATCCCCCTTCCTACACATGGTTTAGCCTCCAAATCATGAAGTCTTCCCCTCTTCCATGCAACCCATTGACTTATTTGGGGTTGGTTCTGCTTTGAGCAGGGGGTTGTAGTAGATGACCTCCTGAGGTCCCTTCCAACCCTCTTCTTCTATGATTTTATGATTTCCATCTTCCTCAGATGGCTCCACAGTTAAACAGAAACCCTCTGCTACAAAAGCACCCACATCTCTCCTGCCCAAACTTCCAGTGAGTCCTTCTGAGTTTTCCCAAGATTCTCTGGCACCAAGGTGTTTTTAAGATGCAGCATAGCTAACTGAGCTTTCCACTGTTCTAAACCCCAGCCCTGCAGATAAAACTGAGGAGACTGGTTTCCCTACGCGTCAGCCATCCCACAGTCCCAAGGTGCTTCCTCTCAAATGGGAGCCATCAAGTTATAATGACCCTCCAGTGATCCTGATCTGGGACATGACACAGCCAAGACAGCTTATGGCTGACTCCACACACACTGAGGTATTCAATGAGACAGCAATTTCATAAGATCAGCCAGAAATCATAAGTTTTATATAAACAAATTCCCCAAATCTTCACAATTTTTATTGCCAAGAACTGTTGATAACTTCAGGAATGACCTTGAGCAGGTCATCTAACCTCTATAGCTATGTCTGCACTTGTATCTGGACATGGGTACTGGGACATGTGTGCACTCACCCATGTATCCCATATCTAGGCTGAGCGGAACATGAGTATACATTCTGTACCTGAGTATACCCATGTCCACGCTATCCTTTCTGTACATTAGGTTAGCACTAGTAGTCATGGCTGGTATCCTAGGGTTCTATGTGTCACAGGAGACACTAAAGGATCATTCTTGCTGTTCAGTGGTGATCCTGTAGTTGCTTTCAAACATTTGGTATTGGCAGCTCCCATTCACCGCTCCTCTCTACCCAACTTAGTGGAAGACATAAAGCAATTATCTGATTTTGTGACTCCTCTTCTGCTCCTTCTTGTGGGACAAATGTGTCTGCCATGCAGTATATGACCAGTGAGAATCTTGGGTGAATGGGCTCAAACCTTTCTCACTCGTCAAAGACAGGGGAGCAGGACAGTGACTGATCCACTGACAGCTTATGACACAAAGACACAGGAGATTTCAGGTTTTGTGACTGGATGGACCGTTGCTTCTGGAACAGATGACCCAGCATGGTCTGGTGGGATCACAGCATCTTGGAAACCTCAGATGACTGGAAAACTTCAAGATGAGGAAATGGATGCTCTTACAATGGAAAAATGCTTGGTTTTGGAGAGCCATACTGGTGCTGAAGTGGGTGGCTATAGCTGGACAATTACCAATCAGTTGAACTTGAAAACCATTTAGGAGTAGGGAAATTCACTGTTGGGGTTGTGATGGTGCTAATTTGTGAATCTATCCACACTCTTATCTATACATGGGTTGTCGCCATAACAAAAGTTCTGGAAATTATAGCGGGGTTCCAGAGAATGGGATTTCCAAACTGGGGGAGGGGGCATTGAGGCCCCATATCCCCACACAGACACCGATGAAGTGGGATTTTCTCCCACAAAAGCTCATGCAATAAATAAATTAATTAGTCTTTAAAAGTGCCACCAGACTCCTTGTTTGTTTTACTTTTCTTCCCAAAAGCAGCAAAAAGGGTACTATTATCTCATTTTTCAAGGTGTCATGGACCACAAGCTCCCCCTTATGTTGGACACACAGGAAAGGCTCATGATGCCAGGTTGCTGAGGAGATTGGAACTATACTTGAAGTGGGAAGGAGTTTATTCCCCAGAAACAATATGATTCTGTAGAGTGTCCCTGTGCACATGGTAATTCTGGGGGGTGCTGCATAGCCACTTCTACCCTGACTAATGAAATCCTACCCCTACATCAACTCCCTGGTAAAATGAGAGTTCTACTACAAATTACACAGCCGAAGAATGATAGCAGAATGTGTCTTTGGATGGCTGAAGACTTGTTGGCGATGCCTGCACACCTGGTTGGATGCCAGTCTGAATTATTGTGGTGTTCTGTGCCGTTCATATGTTTCATGACCCTAAAGACAAGTACTTGAGAAAAGAGCAAAAACAGGACAGGATTGATGTGCAAAATGGAGAGCCCGATCCAACAAACATTCATACAGGGGCTGGATCACAGTGAGCCAGGAAAGCCCAAGATGCAATTTGTGCCTAGATTTTGGAACACCAGGAAGCAGAGGGTGACCCCAGTCTGGTGACTCCAGCTACTGTAAAAATATTCCTGGTCACTTGTGCTTCAGTGCACAGTTCAATTTCCCTTTTGATTTGTGATTTTCTGTGGAGGGCATATGCCCAGTATTAATGTTCACAATTGTTAGCCAGACCACTGTTTATTCACTGCTTGAAGGACCTTGAGAACAGCTGATGAAGTGGCTGGGAGCAGGGCTGGATTACTTCACAAGCTTATGGGGCATGTCAAGGGCCCCCACATCATGGGGGTCTTCCCTCTGCCGGCGCTGGGGGAGATGGGGCCACCCTGGGCCGGAGGCCAGGCTCCACGCTCTCACCCCGCCCCTGGGCCGGCTGGTCTGCCCCCGGGGGTGGGGGGGCAGGTCAGGCCAGCATGACTGGTCACTCCACTTTGCTCCAGAATTTACCAACTGTTAAACATGAGTAATTCTCATGGTTCAACATGGTCATAAGTTTTGGAGTGGAGGAAGGAGGTGTAGAAGGGGCCATTTTTAGCACTGTTCTGTATGTGATGGCATAATAACTTCATTTTCTCTTCCCTGTTCTCTGTCAAACCTGGGGAAGTTTATCCACCCTCTTCTTCCACCCCACCACAGTTCAGAGGCAGGGCTGGGGTCTGGAACAAACAAAAAGAGCCTTTCAGTTTTCTGCCCTGGGCAGTTATGCGACTCAAGGCACTGATTGATGGGGACCAAAACCAAAAGGACCCAATAATACACCCTTTCACCATAGTCTGAATGAGGTTCCACATATAAGTAAAGGGAATAAATATTTATTGAAACTATGTATGCAGAGTAAGTATGAACATATGTTAAAAGGCAACTAAGAATTAAAACCAAAGAGATCAGACTCCCTGGAAAATATTAAACCTTCACTGCTTACGACCCTATCTCCTGGGCCTTGATCTTCCCCTCCCTTGGACAAGGGAGAACGGGCTGTGGAAAATGCTCGAGGACGACAAATGTGGGGAGTCTCCTTTGGCAGGTTTGGGAACCAGACACATGGCAGACTTCAGGCACAGACTTGGTCTCATCAGTCCTCTGCTTCACAGTCACAGGGCTCCTCCCACTACAGATTTTGGTGCTGGTGCAACATGTTATGTCTGGAAGCCCTGTGACTTCCTCATCATGGGGAAGTGGGGGGCCTCCACCTCAGTTGGCTGCCGCTGCAGAGGAAGAGTAGCTGTCGGAGGAGGTGCCAGCTCTGGAATGCTCGCAGCAGCTGTTGCTGCAGGTGGGACCTGAATCTGTTGTGTCTGTGAAGTTGTCAGAACAGATCCCTGACCCACTCACCTTTCTTTGTTTTTGGTGGCATGGCTCCAGACAGAGAGACCCTGGACACCAGGGACTGGAAATGCTTGAAAACTTTTATACTGTCTTGGAAGATCACTGTGGCATTCCTCAGAGAAGCAGTTTCCCCTCTCTTGATACTAAACTCAAACCCCCTTCTGCACAGTTCCCTTTTGTAAGGTGGTGCTGGAGGTTACGCTACAATAAAGCACCCACTGCTAGTCTGTGTTATCAGACTCAGGCTTAGGCTTAGGGCTATCCAATTGCAGCGTAAACATCTGGGCTCAGGCTGGAGCCCAGCATCTGGGATCCTGTGAGATGGGAGGGTGCCACCCGCAGGCACCAGCCCGATCCCAAATGTCTATACTGCAATTTTATAGCCCCACAGCCTGAGCCCCGTGAGCCTGAGTCAGCTGACATGAGCTAACTGTGGATGTTTTATTGCAGTGTAGACATAGAAGCCTGGGTACTTTAGCATTTATGTTATTTAGTCAAATATATATATATAAAGTTCTCACGGAAAAATTGTTTGATCATTTCCATCTTCAACTCAATTTTCTTAGCCATAAAAAGTCCCAGAAAACAGCTGAGAAAATAAGCTGTGGCAACTTGAACTTTATTTACCCTTTATTTATGTGGATTAGCTGTAAAATAGATTGCTCTTCATCTTTAACAAACCTTTGTACCGAGGACAGGGAGTTTATGAGAACTAAATCCTGTGAATTATACTGAACTTCATAACTAATCAGCACAGTAGGAGCAAAATGCTTTATTGGATCTCATTCAGGAGACATTTATATTATATCACTGATAGCTTTTGTTCCACTTAATCACTTCAATGGACACTGAGCCCCTACAACAAATTGCCAACAGCAAGTTTACATTTTAAATAATACTCTACTAAGGCTTCAGAAAGTCCCTTCATTTTGAAGAGACCCCATTAAATTACAGATCCATCTCTTTCAGTATTTTCTCGAGTATGTTCTTATTTGTTTTAGACCATGTTTGTCTTTGTGCCTTTTTGGTGGGTTCATAGGCATTAACATACAGCTATCATCATTGAAACATATCTCTCATACATTTATATTATAAAAGCCCCTTTTAGCTTTAAATAACTCAGCAAAGCAGTATCATTTATATTCACTCACAGCATCTTATTTAGTAATAGGGTTTTGTTGCCTAGGTAACTTTACATTAATACTTTTATATTTTGCCAGTATAGCTACAGCACACATCACTGTCAGATCAGTGTCTAATATCAGCAATCATACATTTTGACTAACTCTTTTGGCACTTGCCTCTGAAAAAAGGTTTTTCTTATTGGGCATACCAAAACTGAGCTACCCAAATCCATTAGTCACTATTAAAAATCTTGTCCATGGGTCATTTATGTTCAGATACTGTGAGTATGGGTGTTTTTAAAATACCAGAATTTAAGAGAGAGGATGTAAAAGTGGTTTGGGGGCTATAACCTGGGAGAGTGGAAACCTATGCTCAGTCATAGACTTCGTGTTCCCTCAGCTGGTCCCTCACTAAAACAGGGATAAGAGCATCTATAAAATGGGGACAATAGCACCTATCTGCTTCGCAGGGGTGTTGTCAAAACAAATACATTCAAGAATGTGAGGTGCTCAGATACTAAAATAATGAAGTCGATAGAAATACCTGCAAAAGAATAGGTTAGCCTTCTGGTTTCAGCAACCACCGTATCTCCCTTGCAAAGATGATTTGAAGATAGTGACACCATTCATTTAAGCCTTGACTTCAATACTGTGCAGAGCTTCAGCACACATTAATTTGCAATATGTGTATGAATACAAGGCAAGCTAGCTAGCGTACATTAGAGCCACAAGGGAAATATTTTATGCAGTGCACCATTGCTGAGATTTTATTTTTCATTGTAAAACAATAAGGAAAAAATGTCTAAGAAAATGTATAGGTACATATTTAGAAGTACAGCCTCTTATCCATCAAGATAGTGGTTTTTACTCAGCTGTTACTAGTCTTCTTCCTCAAACAAAAATAAAAACGTGACTTCTCACAGACAGTGAAACTGCTTCTGCTTTTATTAATTGATGACGTTATAAAAGAAAGTAATTAAAAATCCCATAAACCCAAACATTCCAGCTGTCCCTCATTACAAGACATTATTTCCCAGTGTTCTAAGATTAACCGTTCCACCGAAATGTATAAACAATTGTAGCCATCACTCTCTTAACAAGGGGGCTATACCTCAACAGAAGAGAAATGCTTTGAGCCCCTATGGGGCCACAGTTGAGGCTATGTCTACACTACAGAGGTTTTGCGAAGTAATTTTTAGCAGTAAAAGAAAAGCACTATAAATACAATGCTTGTGCGTGTTCACACAGCATGCCTTTTATTGCAAAGTGTCCACACTGGAGTCTGTATTATCGCCTGTGAAAGCAGCATGTTGTGGGCAGCTATCACACTGTTCCACGCATTGTGTAATAATGCTATGAATTCTGGGATGAAGGAGAGGTGCACAGAGCACCTTGGGAGCATTTTGTAATGTCCGATGGGGCAGTGCATTTCCTTGCCATCATTTGCTGTTGCTATTAGCAACTCATGCCACTTTTAATGGTCCTTGCACATTCGCAAATCCTAATTTCAAAAAATGGATCTTGCACTACACTCCATTGTTGCTTGCAGCATTCTGAACCCATCATGCCTGGTCACACAGTATGTCATTAGCTCCGAATTAGAACAGGAATCCATCAAGCCGGACCTGCTGAGTGACATGCAGACAAACAGCACTGCATTGGGCACATGCTTCTGGGCATGGGAGACCAGCATCGAGTGGTGGGACCATATCATTATGCATGTCTGGGATGACGAGCAGTGGCTACACAATTTCCAAATGTGCAAAGCCATTTTTATGCCACTGTGTGCAGAGCTGGCCCATGTCCTGTGGTGCAAGGACATCCGAATGAGAGCTGCCCTTCCACTGGAGATGCATGTTGCCATTGCCATGTGGAAGCTGGCAACTCCAGACTGATACCAGTCGTTCGCTAATCAGTTTGGAGTCGGCAAGCCCGCTGTGGGGGCTGCATTAGCACAAGTGTGTAGGGTAATCAATCGCATTCCATCGCAAAGGACTGTGATTCTGGGCAATGTGCATGAGATAATGGATGGATTTGCAGCCATGGGATTCCTGGAGTGTGGAGGGGCAATAGATGACACACATATCCCAATGCTGGCTGCAGAGCATCTCGCAACTGAGTACATAAATAGAAAGGGCTACTTCTCTATGCTACTACGGGCACTCGTCGATCACCAGGGATGTTTCCCAGATATCAATGATGGCTGGTCAGGAAAGGTACATGATGCTCGTATCTTCAGGAACAACAGGACTGTACTGGAAGTTACAAGAAGGGACATTTTTCCCAGATGAAAAAATTAAAATAGGGGGTGTGGAGTTGCCCATAGTGATCCTGGGAGACCCAGTCTTCCCACTGATGCCGTGGCTCATAAAGCCCTACACAGGCAACCTGAATACCAGTAAGGACCAGTTCAATAACAGGCTGAGTAGGTGCAGAACGACTTTGGAGTGCGCCTTTGGCCATTTGAAAGTCCACCGGTGTTGCCTTTATGGCAGGCTGGACTTAAATGGGGACAATATTCCTGCAGTTATAACTGTCTGCTGTGTCCTTCATAATCTCTGTGATGCTAAGGGTGAGAAGTTTCCCCCAGGATGGACTGCTGAGGCAGATCTTGCAGGTGCATATGAGCAGCCAGCAGCTAGAGGTATTAGTGGGGCACAAAGGGGAGCCATTCACATAAGGGAGGCACTCATGGAGCATTTTGACAATGAACACCCATAACTGAACCATGTAACCATGTCTTTGACAGTGTTCAGATGAACACCTGCAGAGAACTGCAGCTGCAGGGAGCTGCAGTATGCATGTCTTGTGCATACATGAATAAACAGTGATTACATGTTTGACACAGTTTCTTTTATTATGAAACAACAAACAGTGGTAAAATGAAACTGAGTATGCAGAGGGAAGAGTGTGGGGGGCATTGGTGGGTATCACAGATGGGTTTATGTCCAGCTGTCATTACGTAGCTGTGTGAAGAGGTGGATGTTACACTGTACCGGGCAGGCCCATGGCCTTCATAAGAATGCTTACTGGGAAAGTTCAGAGAGCGGGGAAAAAAAGGCTGCTGAGACTTCCGGGGTGGTGAACCTGCACCATCAGTGTTTGGAGTACTACCATAGTCTGTAGTAGTTCAGACTGCTTTTCCATTAGAGTGAGAAGATGCTTCATATAGTCCTGATTTTTTTCTGTAGTTTCTTTACACTACTCTCTGTATTCTCTCTGTTTCTCAGTCATTACTTCTCTCCATGCATGCCTCTGTGGACTGGAGGAGTTCTTGAAACACGTCCTCCTTGCTTCTGCAAGGCCGCTTCTTTATTTGCCAAAGGCGGTTGGAAGCTGTGGGGTCTTTGTCCCCAAAAGGTATTACAGTGAAAAAGCAACATATAAGGAACAAAGAAATTATTGTTAGTGCTCTCATAAAACTTGGAGAACACCTTATTTTCATCATCCCCCTGAAGAGAGTGCAGCTCCCTGCTGAGCCTGGAAATAGTGAATTCTTTATGGGGGGCCAAGATGACTATCCAGGGGCAAGGTTCATGGTCCCAGGAGGGGGTGGTTTGCTCAGGGCAACAACAAACATGCATTGCTGCAAGAAACCTAAATCTGTGCCATAGAAGCTGATATCTCACTCCTAAGAGTCCGCAGTGATGCTAGAATGCATACCCTCCACACAAGCAGGCCTAGACCGGGTCCCTATGCTGCGGGGCTGTGTACCACTCTGGTCCCTGGAACTGTGATTTCCAATTGGTAAGGGAGAGTGGGCAAGAAATACAGCTGCTCTCCTGAGGAATCTGAGGCAGAGAATCAAGGAGTATATCTGGGAAAGTTTCCTTGAGCTTTCAGTGGAAGATGTCCAGGACATTGCTGCGTGTATCAACGCACTGCTTATGATGCAAAAGGGAATGGGAAGACATGAAAGCATAGATACTCCAGCACATTTCCACCCACTCCTACCCCTGCTTTTTTAATAAGCAGAGGCACCTCATGGCTCCCATAAAGAAGCAGCATCAGCTTCTCCATCACTTACCAGAGCTCCCCTTTCCTGCATCCAGCTGAGACTGGCTGAATGTTTCTGGGCTGACAAACAGCTCCTGACTTCCAACAATTTCTGTTGAGCTGCTTCCTGGCTCCGGGGCATCCTCCAGCTCCACGTCCTCATCCATCACCTCCTCATTGGGGTTTATATCAATATCCGGTGGTCCTGGGGCTGTGGAGGTATCCATGAGAGTCTTGGGGGGGTGGATGTGGAGTCCACGCTGAGGATGGCTTTCAGCTCTTTGTAAAAGCAGCAGGTTGTTGGTGCTGAGCCAAAGCAAAAGTGTGCCTCCCTGACTTTATGGTAGTTTTGCCACAGCTCCTTCACCTTGGCTCTGCACTACAGCATGTCACCCTCATAGCCTTTCTCCACCATGGCAGGAGAAATCTGGCCATACGTATCAAAACTCCTTCAGCCACAGAGGAGCTGAGGCTGCACAGCAGACTCTCCCCAAATACTGTTCAGCTCCTGCAGCTCTCCTGCGCAGAGTTGCCATTGTCAACTGCTCTCCATGGCGAACAAACAGGAGGTGGAACCAAGAAAATTCAAAAATTCCCAGGACTGAAAAGAGGGAGGGGCTGGTCTGTGCAGAACAGCAGAGTACAAGCGGAAGACCAGAGTGGTCAGGATTGGCATTGTGGAAGCAGTTTAAGAACATAGAAACGGCCACAATGGGTCAGACCCATGGTCCATCTAGCACAGTGTCCTGTCTTCCAACAATAGCCAGTGCCGGAGGGAATGAACTGATCAGGGCAATTTATCAAATAATCCATCTCCTGTTGTCCATGCCAAGATTCTGACAGTCAGAGACAGGGACACCCATAGTATGGGGTTGTGCCCTGACCATCTTAGCTAACAGCAATAATGGACTTATCCTCCATCAACTTATCTAATTCTTTTTGGTACCCATATACTTATATTTTTGACCTTCACAACAACCCATGGCAATAAGTTCAACAGGCTGACAGTGATTTGCATGAAGTACTTCCTTATATTTTTTTAAAACCTGCTGCCTATTAATTTACATTGGGTGACCCCTAATTCTTGTGTTATGAAAAGATAAATATTCACCTTCTCTACACCATTTATGATTTTACAGTTCTCTATTATCTCTCTCCTCCCAATCTGAAGAGTCCTAACTTTTTAATATCTCCTCACTGGAAGCATTTTTGTTGCCCTTCTTTATATTTTTTCCAGTTCTAATATATCTTTTTTGAGAGGGGGCAACCAGAACTGAATGCACCATTCAAGGTGTGGGAGTGCAATGGATTTACTTAGTGGCATTATGACATTTTCTATCTTATTATCTACCCCTTTCCTAATGGTTCCTATCATTCTATTAGCTTCTTCTACTGCTGCTGCAAATTGAGCAGATGTTTTCAGATAAATATACATGATGACTATAAGATCGCTTTCTCGAGTAGTAACAGCTAATTTAGACCCCATCCTTTTGTATGAATAGTTGGGATGTTTTTCAGTGTGTATTTGCATTTATCAATAGCGAATTTCATCTGCCATTGTGTTGCCAGTGAAATCCTTTTGTAACTCTTTAAAATCATTTGGATTTATTGTAACTCTTCTTAGTCTGCTTTGAACTTGACCACGGGCAGTTGGTGAAGCTTCCCCTGGGGAAGGCTAGCTCCCTCAATCGCCTCTTCCATCCCAGGCCCTCCCCAGCCTAGCCCCTGCCCCAGACCTCATGCCCTACACCTCATCACAGCTCCTACATGGGCCTTCCCAGCGGGCCTTTCCCAGCAGGAAGGGGTGGAGGCAGGGAGGACAAGGAAAGGCGGGACCACCACCGCTATCCCCATGCTCTGTGCTTTCCCAATAAGGAGGTGGGGAGGGTCAGACCACTATGGGCAGCATTTGGCAGAGGATCTCAGGGAAGGCACAGTCTTTCCCCCACCTGCAATACCAACCGCCCACGGATTTAACATCTGGAGTAATTTTTGTATCATCTGCAAACTTTGCCACCTCACCATTTATCCCTTTTTCTAGATCATTTATGAATATGTTGAAGAGCTCTGGTCTCAGTACAGATTCTTCAAGGACCCCTCTCTTTACCTTTCTCCGCTGTGAAAACTGACCATTTATGTATGTCCTTTGTTTCCTATCGTTTAATCAAGTACTGAGCCACTGGCAAACCTTCCTCTGATCTCACAACCTTTTACTTTGCTTAAGAACCTCTGGTGAGGAACCTCCTCAAAGATTTTCTGACGTCCAAGTGTGATGCTGGCAGACCAGGTGCCAGCTCATGCCAGGGCATCCAGACCTCAACTAAACATGGACAAATACATAGTTCAAACCAGTGAGGCTCATATATCTGTGTGTTATTATTAACATAGGTATTAGAGATACACGAATGTGGTCAGTGTTTAGAATTTATGAGACATTGTAGGATACTGCATGTATTAATCTCACTTATAACATTTGTACCCTGTTATAAAGGTGATATTCCAGGGAAGTCTCCAATTAAAGCACTGCAACTGTGCTGATGTAACACTTTAATGAAAATGCTCTGTGTCAATAGGCAAGAGCTCTACTGTCAGCATAGTTAATTCAGCTCCTTGAGAGGAGGTAGCTATGTTGACAGGAGAAGTTTTCCCAGCGACACAGCAGTGTAAATATGGGGGAGTTAGGCCAGTATAACTGCATTGCTCAGTGTGATGTACTTACACTGGTGTAAGTCTGTAGCAGAGGGCCAGCAACCTTTGCCAGCCCCCGTACCGGCCCCACCCACTCACCCTCAGTAGGTGCCAGGGCAGGGTCAACAGGTGCTGAGGATAGGGTCAGCAGGGGTTTTTGTGGACTCCCTGCTGGCCACACCCCCTCACATGGCTCCTGTCCACTGCTGGTCCCGCTTCCCCGCTGGGGGGTGAGGACAGCAGGAGACAGGAGCCTGCCATGCAGCAACTTTTGTGGGCCCAGGCCCCACTGGGGGGGCGGGGCAAGTGGGGGTGCAGCAGTGGCGTGGCGTGCTGCTGAGAATAGGCGCACATGCCAGGTTTGTCACGTGTCCTGGGGGTTGCCGATCCTGGTATGTAGTATAGCACAGACCTAAGTGTTTGCCTGGTAATCCTCTGTAATTGGGTAACTCATCAAATGGGAAAGAAGCATTCATTAATGTAAACTGCTGGCTCCCTCCAGAAGGTGTTAGGTCCTGCCCACTAAGAAGGCCCATTGAAATCAAGTGAGCCACTGTGAAACATTCAACAGCAAAGACTTTGTTAATTGCATTCCTCTTCCCCTCGCCCACTGCCCAGTCCAGTAAAGAGCATTCCCTAATACTAAATTTCACAAAAGCAAACATCTGTAGGTCCAAATCCTAAACTGTGCAAATCAGAATAGCTCCACTGAAGTTTATACTAGAAAAGAATCATAGAAGATTAGGGTTGGAAGGACCTCAAGAGGTCATCTGGTTCAATCCTGGCTCAAAGCAGGATCAAGCCCAATTAAATTATCCAAGCCAGAGATCAAGCTACACCTTAAAAACCTCTAAGAATGGAGATTTCACCACCTCCCTACATAACCCATTCCAGTGCTCCACCACCATCCTAGTGAGAAAGTTTTTCCTAATATCCCACCTAGGCCTCCCCCACTGCAACTTGAAACCATTGTTCCTTATTCTGTCCTCTGCAACTACTACTGCAAGTACTGAGGTACTTGAAGGCTGTTATCAAATTCCCCTTCATTCTTCATCTTCTGCAGACTAAATAAACCCAGTTCTCTCAGTCTCTCCTCATGTTATGTGCCTCAGCCACCCTAACCATTTTTGTTGCCCTCCTCTGGACTCCCTCCAATTTGTCCATATCCTTTCTGTAGTAGGAAGGTCCAAAGCTGGACATAATACTCACTGGTGCCAAAAAGAGGGGAATAATTACTTCTCTTGATCTGCTGGCAGAGCTTCTCTAATGCAGCCCAATATGCCATTCACCTTCTTGGCAATAAGAGCGTACTGTTGACTCATACCCAGCTTCTTGTCCACTGTAACCCACAGGTCCTTTTCTGCAGAACTGCCAGTCAGCCCCAAGCATTCTTCTATCCTAACTGCAAGACTTTGCACTTGTTCTTGCTGAACCTCATCACATTTCTTGGGCCCAAACCTCCAATTTGTCTAGATCACTCTGAATCCTATCCCTACCCTCCAGTGTATATACCACTCTACCCAGTTTAGTGTCATCCCTGAACTTGCTGTGGGTGCAATCCATCCCATCATCTAGATCATTAATGAAGATGTTGAACAAAACTGACCCCAGGACTGACCTTTGGGCCACTCTGATTGATATCAGCTCCCAAGTAGACATTGAGTCGTTGATTGCTTTCTGTTGAGCCCAACAATCTATCCAACTTTCTATCCATTTTATAGTCCATTTATCCAACCTCATACTTCTTTAATTTGCGAACAAGAATATTATGGGAGAGCATATCAAAAACTTTGATAAAGTCAAAGTATATCATGCCCATTATTTTCCCCACATCCGCAAAGTCAGTCATCTCATCATAAAAGGCACTCAGGTTGGTCAGGCATGACTTGCCCTTGGTGAATCCATGCTGACTGTTCCTGATCACCGTCCTTTCCTCCAAGTGCTTCAGAATGGATTCCTTGAAGGCCTTCTCTATGATTTTTCTGGACTGAGGTGAGACTGACTGGTCTGGAATTCCCTGGATCCTCCTTCCTTTTTAAAAGAAGGGCACCATATCTGCCCTTTTCCAATATTCTAGGACATCTCCCCTCACCCATTGTTATAAGTTTTCCAAGATGATGGCCAATGGTTTTGCAATCACATCAGTCATCTCCCTCAGCACCCTGAAATGCATTGCATCTGACCCCATGGACATGTGCATGTCCAGTTTTACTAAACAGCCCCTTAACCTGTCCATTCTCCACTGAGAGCAGCTTATCTCTTCTCCATAATGTGCTTCCTAGTGCAGCAGTCTGGTAGCTGACCGTGTCTGTGAATACCAAGGCAAAAAAAACATTGAGTACTTCAGCTTTTTCCACATCATCTATCACTAGATTATCTTCCCTGTTCAGTAATGCTCTGGAAAGAAAGAAAGAAAGAAAGAAAGAAAGAAAGAAAGAAAGAACAGGACATACAACTAATATTTTATGGCTCTGCAATTGATTCTGATTTCATTGACACGACTTTACTCCTTTCCATCTTCCTCCCATCAGTTCTCTAGCTTTTATTGATCCTTTGGCAGTAACAGATCACTCAGAAGACATGGTAACTTCTCTGCTGAGCCGTGAACACCAAATTTAGACCTCACATGACCTAAGGCCATGTGGCATATAGCCCCACAAAGTACAAAATATCCACACAGTCACATCAGAGCCTAATAAAGATGCTTTCAGAAACTGCCATCTCCAGCGGTTGGATGGGGATAGATAGTTCTATTGTTTTTTAAAAAGATCAGTAGATTTTTAATAACAACAAACTCTCAGTGTTCCAGTTTAGGGCAACTGCACGTGTATTCCCTTTCTAAAGTCTAGCATGGGCAACCATCTTCAGGCTTCTGGCTCCATAGCCATCACTTCTGTTGGATGGAGACATGAGTGTCTCTCCCTCCTGCCCAGGGTATTTCCAGGCTGCACAGCTTACTGCCTACCCTGCAAATTCCCCTCTAAAGCCACGGTGCCTAAACTGTCCTGCCTTACTTTCCTCAGAGATGGTAAACAATGTAATTGCCACAGTTCAGTTACCATACAGTTCTCTCTAAGAAAGCACATTTATTTTTAAAGAAAAAGCATTGCAGAGAAAACACATTAAAAACAAGAAAAGAAACCTACAAACATTCTAATAAGCTAACCAGAGATCATCCCAACTCCTACAAGGGCTTTGACTGGTAAACAGTCCTCCAAACCCCACTGTCATGCTGCCAGACCAGGTGCCAACTCATGCCAAAGCCCCAGGTCAATTCACTTCTCTGTTAGTATATATCCAAGTGATTAGAAAATGGAGAAGAGTATATTTCTTGTCTAGACTTCATGAAAAACTTATGGGACATTACTTGCACTATTTTCACTTATTGGTATCAGGTTATAACATAGTAGCAAACATTTACATTGTGTAGATCCCTGCCACTAAATAACCCATCAAATGAGAAAGAAGTCTTGTGGAATGCAAATGAAGAACTCTAACAGAAAAGAGCTCATTTTCTTTTCTTTTCTTTTTTATGATTGGAGGCCAAAACGCTAAATGCATTCCTCACCCTCTGTCATCAAAGGAAAAGCTCACAGGGGTAATAATTCTGTCAGCTTGTTGTCTGTGAGAAGAATCTTTAAGTATGGCTTCGAGAAGTTTCTTTATCTCTGGATCGATTGGATTCCTACAGGGAAATGTACCAGATACAAAGTGTCCATTCCCAGAGACAATCTGGGATTCCTGAAAAGTCTTTTGGGAAACTGGCAGTTTATTGCATCATTGTCACCATTTGGAATTACAAACTGTGCCTCATCTGTGCATATATTTTACCTGTTTTAATCTCTCAATATCTCTCCCTCCCTTTAGCTAACACACCATTAGTTAGTTTATTGTAAAACTGGCTACCAGCATTGTTTTTGGTGTAAGATGGAGTACCAATTGATCTGGGGAAAGAGACTGGTCTCTTGGGACTGGAGCAACCTAAGGTGGGGTAATTTTTTGTTTAAGTGACCATTTATCACAAAATCCAGTTTCTCTGGTTGCAATATAGACTGGAGAGTCTGAGAGGACTGTTTGTGATTCCATGCTAAGACTGGTTTAGTGATCCAGGAGTTCACATTTGTCACTGTCTAGAGAAATCTATGTATAGAACACTCCACCAGTTTGGGGTGTCTGCCCTGTTTTCTCACAGTCTCTCCTGAGGTAGGCTTTCACAGTTGTGAGTCACCCCAGACAGTGTGACACCCTCCGCAGGGTTCTTCTGCAGTTAAATTCATAATCCCTTGCCCTTAAAACAAGAACACCCATGAACCTGTGAGTTCTTCCCTTATGCTAGCTGAGGCTTTTGATCCTGGGAACAGGAAACTCACAGACAAAGGTCCCCTCCACAGGGCAAAGTTTCAAAAGATGAGGTTCAGCAGTGGGCATTTGCATTCTCCTACCCCCAAGTATTTCCTAGGAGATCTGCTCAACTGATGCATCACTGCAGCTGTGCTGTTGTAGCATTTTAAATGTAGATGTAGCCCTAGTCTAGACAAAACCACCGAGAGCTTTGGATGTGCTTGTTGTAGTTGATGTAAGTGCCAGTGAGGGAATGTCACACCACCGGTGTGTAACCATGTGACTGCAGGGTCCATAGCGTAATCACTTCCAGCATCGACGGAAAGGGTTTTCCTCTCAGGTGGATAGCACACTTACGTGAACAATGGTAGCCAGGTTGATGGAAGAATTCTTCTGTCATCCGTGCTTCATCTACACTGGGGGTTAGGTCAACTTAACTATAGTGCTCGGGGTGTGGATTTTTTTACACCTTGAGCAAAGGAGCTATTCCATTCTAAATTTAAGTGTAGACTAGGGATGAGCGTTCAATGGTAATAGCAGATTACCTGGGCAAAATTACAAAAGATTTAAATGTAGCTCTGCTTTATGATATTATCATGTCCTCAAACAATGAATGGAACTCCTCCTTTTCTGCTAGTGGCTTTACATGCATAGTAGGGGGTTAGATACAAGGTCACTGTTGATATAGATAATTATCTGAAATCATAGTGCCTTTTGTTGAAAACTCTCTTGAGAAATAATAAACCACTATGCGAGCCATGCATCTTAAGAGAAGGCAAAAGCACAAAAGTGGCATCAAAGTCCATTAACACCAAATGGAGCCTCTAGCAAAGGAGATTCAATGACTCTTGCATAAAGAATGTAGTCAGTTAAAATATTATTTAATTGCTAACTCTATTTTGAGAGTTATTTTAAATACAAATAGACCTACTGCATTTACTTTTCTAAAAAACAGGTAAACATCATGAACACTGCAAAGACTTTCACTTGTGGAGATCTGTGAAGGCTGTTTGATCATCCCCTATATATCTATCTATGTATGTGAAGCTGGGGAGGGAAGGGGATTGCAAAGTGTGCAGTGTCAGTAGTATGCTGAAGACACAGCTCTGTGGTTCTTTTTTATCTGATTAAATGGGATGTTGCCTTTGCTTGCCTGGTGCCTAGCCAAAACTGGGAGATGAAAATGAGCTGCCCAAGGCTCAATTCAACCAAAGAGGAAAGCCATAGGAACTTAAATGGAAGGAGGGCAGAAAAAGCAAAAAGATACAGCTTTTGGATTGGTCCAATATGCGCTATTTATTCACATCAGTATATTACTCATGGTGACACTGGGGGAATACAGGTTGACATAAAATTCATGTAAATTTATGTAAATGCATATATAAATGAGTTGTAGCCCCCGGGCTTCTGGCAAATTGCCAAGATGGCTCAATATGGCAGAGGTTGGGCACAATTGTTATACAGTCAGTAAGTATATGTTATTGTAAAGTGGAGAACGGTTTTCTGAGAAACATTAGCAACTCCATTGGTTTCTATATTGAGTTTGTCATAACCCATAGAAATATCAGTGTGTGAACTTTATTAACTCCTCTGGCTTCTTATCAGAGTTTATAATAGCTGTGAGCATAGAAATAGCTAACCTGTGACCATTGCAAACTCTTTCATTTTCTTGGTGGAGTTTATAATTACTGTGAGGCAGAAATAGGCAGTTCAGGAACATGATAAACTTCACTGGCATTTCTTTGGAGTTTGTAATAGCCATGAACTCAGAAAGAGCTGATTCATGACCATTAAATCTCATTTGGTTCCTCAGTGGAGAGTTGCTAATAACTGTGAGCACAGGAATAGCAGGTTCACAACCATTAAGATCTTTGTCAGCTTGTCTGTGGGGAATATAATAGTTGTAATCCTAGAAATAGCGCATTCACAATTATTATAAATTCTGTTGGTTCCTCCATAGAGAAATAATAGATCTGGAACCAATAGCTTAGAAAATAATATATATCAATACTACAAAATACACTCAATGAGACATTTATAGACAGCTACACAACTATACCTTTATAACAATAGCAGGACTGGATTTGGGGATTCACAAGTCTATAGCTTATATCTGTCTGTTGCAGCTGTCCCCCTGCTGTATTTATTTTTCCCTTTGTTTTGTTGTTTTGTATGGCCACCCCTCCCGGGCTACTAAGCTAACTGAAGCCATTGCCCCTGCTCATAGGGATGGCTTTTACAAACTAATTGGGGCCATTGCCCAGCCCAGGGAGGCGGCCTTTAGCTCCTTGGCTTAGACTCTGGCTCGGTGTAGGGTGGACAATGCCCAGGAGTGCAAGGCTTAAATGGCCTGTTGAGTTTAAGGGCATGAGTCATACATGTGGCTCAGAAATTTGCCCAGACATGTCCTGTGCTTACCTGCAGTTTTCCCTGCCCTTTCTCCTCCCTTGTAGCAGTGGGAGCCAATCAGAGTTACTGGCGGGAAGCTGCCTAAGTTTGCCTTTAAAACCAGACATTTTTGAGTCAGACATCAGAAAAGTTCCTGCTTTACCACCTGGTCTGATCAGCTAGGGGTCTTTGGGGGGCCCTTTCTCCGCTCTCATTTTGATTTTTGAGCATACCCCCATTTTTAAACTCCCCTCCCACGAATTTTCCTGTGAGATCTCCTGACTATTGAAAATGAACCGAGCCTCCTCTGCATCCTCTGATGCTGCTGCTGTTCCTACCTCTATTCCTGCTGCTGTCCTGGGAATAGGTAAGACTCCCCTCTTGCAAACTCTCCCTGTCCTAGCTGCTGGCCTTGCTTCCCCAGCAGACAGACTCAAGTTAATTCCTTGGTCTGTGCCTGAAACTGTTTCTAACTCTGCAGTTCCCTTGCTGCTTAAAGAAAAGCCTGTGTGCTGCTAAGCTCTGCCTCTGTGTGCTCTGTCCTGGGGATCCCTGCTATCAGCTATTTCTACTGCTGCAGCCACCATCCCCTGACTCCCCCAGGAGCTGTACCCTGGGCTCACACCACTCTGCCTCTGGGACTGCTCCCCCTAGTCAATAGGACCGGTGTAGTATAAGGTGTGCCATTAGGTATAGTTTCATTAGTTTGTTTAGGTTTAGTTTTGTTAAGTTTCATTTTATTAGCTTGTATAAGTTCTAGCTCTGTTAGAATTGAATTTTGTGTCTGTGTTTAGTGGTAGTTAAGTGGGATACTTGTTTGCCATTACCTGTTATATTGTGTGGCCATAGCTAAGCTAGATTAAAGATAACTGTTTTACTGTATTGCTCCTCTCTTTTTGTTTTTCCTTCTTTCTGTTGTTCATTATTAGCATAAGTTGTATAGTTGCTGTTAAGTTATTGAATAAGTGCCTCTGTGTCTTCACCTCTTCCCGAACTTACAAAGCTCCTTGCTGCCTTTCTTCTTTAATTCCTCCACGTTTAGCCTGCAGGCTCCTGAAGGCTGCTCTGAGCCTCTCCCTGCAGGGCTTCAGTGCCTCTTGCTGCATCCCTTGCAGCTGTACTCTTCCCTCTTCCTCTGCCACTGATTACTCACCCCACCCCCACCCCTGTTCCTTAACCCAGCCTCTAGGTACACTCTTACAGACTGCCTGTCACTGCAGTCCTACAAACCAAGTTATTGATTCTCATCTGTACTATTACACTTGTGTAAATTCACTAATCACCCTTATTGTGCAATTTTACTGCCATTTGTATCTCATTCATATTCGTAAAACCCCATTGGTTACCACTGCCTTTACTGTACCTCTACACCTATACCACTGTGACATATTGCTTTTTTTGTAGAATCGCTAGCCACCAATTGTGACTCGCCGTGACACCTCTTCATCTTCACACTGCTTAATAAGAGAAACCTCCCCCCCAATTGCCTACTGTGACAAACCCCATACATCCCATTGTTAAATTTTACTGTTTTACATTTTTCAATAAAGATTGATTTGTACCCCACTGGTGCGGTAATTGCCCCGCCACCCCAAGATCCTCTACCTGCTGGCAGGGACAATATCCTGTGATTTTCAAGAAGCTTCTATTTGTCATGACTCTTGGGTCCTCCTGATCTGGCATACATGCTATTAGCATCACTGTAAATTCTCTCCAAGCCCCTAGCTGAGCTGCTAACCTGGCCTCCAGACATAAGGGGACAAGACAATTCAGAAAGGGAGTCACTGATATTAAAGAGTGCAACAGCTGGGGTCAAGGGCAGCAGCAAATATGGTATTCAGGGAGAGGGTTGTTTCTATTTTTTTAATAGGGTGGTACTCAGGGTGAATGTAATATTTTGGAGATTTATGCCAGACCACAGTAGTGTCCATTTGCTGGTCGGACTATGGGTGGGATTGGTGTATGTTTGCGACTGTAGATGTTATATGCTGTATTGTCCGTCCACTGGTTATGTTGTCTGTGGAAGAGGACAGCTGAGATTCATGGATGCCAAGTCTAGAAGGCTATGTCTACACTTGTTAATTTAAGTCGACTTAGCTAAGTCGATTTAACAAAGTCGACTTTAAGTTGACTTTGTTAAGTCGACTTAGCATGTCTACACTCAAAAATTAAGTCGACTTAAAGAGAACCCTGCCAAATCGACTTAGAGCATCCACACTGGATGCCTAAGTCGACTTGTAGGGGCTAGGTGGACCTGGGACTGGTCCACGGTGGTGGGGGGGGGCACCCTTTGCCAAGTGCCAGGGGGCTCAGCATTTGCCCCATTGTACCAGGGTACAATGGGGGCTGAGCAGGACAGGGACACTAGCAGGGCATAGGAGCAGGGTGGGCAGGGGTCTGTCCTGCCCTGTGGGGGGGGAATGCCAGGCTCTGCCTATGCCAGCCACCCTGGCAGGGAGGGCAATGGGGGAGCCCTGAAGCCCTTTAAGTCAATTTAAAGTCGACTTAGGGCTAATCTGTGTCTACACTGGCTAAGTTGACTTAATAAAGTCGACTTAGCTAGTAAAGTTGACTTTAAATGAGGTTTTATAAAGTTGACTTTAATTTTCCTTTCCTGCTGCTTAAGCTGCTTAAGTCGACTTAAGGAAAATGTAGTGTAGACATTAAGTCGATTTAAGCAAGTTTAAGTCTACTTAATTTGTAAGTGTAGCCGCACCCGAAGGGACCAATTCTGATCATCCAGTGTGACTTCCTATATGGCACAGGCCAAAAACCCTCCTCCCACCCCGATAATAGCCAGAGCATATCTTTTAGAAAAATTGTCCAATCTTGAGATGCTTGCTCTTCTGCCACATGTGTCCCCTCCCAACCCACAGAATCCAACCTGCATTTAAGCTCTCTGGATTTCCTGCTCCATGTAATTGAAAGGGATTCACAGCAAGGTTTGGGGAACCTAATCTTTTTTTTCCCTCTCCCCCAATAGGCTGTGTTAACAGGCACTGCTTCACCCCCTCCACAGTGGAACCTCCTTTCAGAAGTCCTCTGAGATAATGCTGTAAGAAAACTTATAGGCAGCCTGACTCCTATAGGGGACAGGGAAACCTCTTGCCAGTTCTAGACCTTCCCGAGAACTGGGCATATTTTTAGGCTTCTTCCTCAAGAGATCAAATATATCATCCTCCTCCCTACCCCAACCCCCCGACAAAATGCAGAGGGAACTTTGTAACAGCTTTCTCTCTGCCTCTCTCTCTACTTTCTGGCACCCTCTTCATCCCCTCCTTCAAAACCCAGTCCCCTTCCCAATTCCCCATTATTGTCACTACTCAGGTCTGACCTATCAGGACTACCCTCTAGCAGGCTCATCACAGATTTCCTCATGAACTACGAGTGTCCCCTTCTCCCTGTCCACTCCCACCATGAGAGGGGCACAAGGGAGTCCTTGAAACTTAAAGCCCTTGTGTAATTTATGATAGTGTATTTAGCACTATGGGGGATTTATTAATTTTATAAGAAACGTTCAAACATTAAATGTTAAATAGAAAATTCCCCTCCCAGGATTAATTGTGATGTGCTCTTTTAAGGCCTATTCTATTTCCACTGGAATCAATGGCCAAATTCTAACTGACTGTGATTGGTGCAGAATCGTGCTCTTTGGTGTTATTTCTGCATATGCACTAGGGAAAAGACTTTGTTTTCTTTCAAGCTCTGACATCACATGATGCAACCTGATGCAAAAGGGATGCCAATAGCATATGGAAGATTTAAAAAACCAGAGAAACAATACTACAACGGTAATTTTAACTCTCAGTGGAACAATGGGAGTGGGAGTTGCAGGTTGGAAAGCCTCTGGCAAAAAGCACGTACCAACACAGAGGGGTTCAGAGAAGAAACCACAGTCTAATAATTAAACATAAACAATTTTAATTAATTATACCTGGGTTTTCACTATCATTAAAAAAAACAGTCATTAGGATGGCAAAGGATAGGTAGCCCTAGCAACAAAGATGAAAAGTCATAAATGGGCAAACTGAGAGGGAAAGCAATTAGAAGTGTGATCAGTAACTGTGTTCAGCAGCAGCAAGAGAAGAGCTGAACAGATCATGGGCCCCGATCCCACCAATCTACATTTACTCATGAGAATGAGATCATTGACCTCAGTGGAGCTCCCCCCACGGGACAGGATTTGCAATATCAGGCCCCAAGGTATTAAAGCACAAACTCACCTGATGCCAGTTATACAAACACGCTGGGGGAGGATCTATAACAGAGAAAGAGAGGGGTCTAGAATGTTATGAAGACAGTCTGAGATTGAGAAAGCAAAAGGCATGGAAATATCTTCCCATGTTTAAAAAAAAAAAGACACCAAAGTGCTGTCATCAGGTCTGATGAAAAGTGGAAAATCTAGCAAGTAGTTTAAAAAAAATGCGTTTAAAAAAAAAAAAAAAAAAAAAAAAAAAAAAAGAGATTGCTCCTAATCTGAGGTTTACTTTGGTCAAGATTTAGGAAAGTTTTACAACTAAGTTATAGAATCCTTGAAAACAAGGTTCTAGGGGAAAATGTTGATGTACACTTGTATGCTGAGGTGTAAAGCTATGGCTATAACTCACTAGTATACAGCACTAAGCTGTGCAGTATAATGAAACTCCTCATAAATAAATTCCCACTAAAGAAATAAACTTGTCAAATGAACACATGTTGTGTGTGTTTATTTATTTATTCATTCATTGGCATTGCTCTGGCACTCATCACTATAGTATCTGAGCACCAAGTTCTCTAAAGTTATTCATTTAATGATTCTCTGCTCTTTTTCCTCTAACATTTTCCCATTGAAGCTGCTTGTTTTTCTCCTTTCACTGTACTTAGAAGCACATTTATAATGGACATTAATATATAATGGTCGTTAAGAATGTTTTCCAATGCAAGAAATAGTCCTTTCCTCCAAATGGTTGTTTGTAATAAACAAAAAGTTACATATACTTACTGTATCTAATGTTTATGGTAATTGTGTCTTCTCTAGAACAGCTGATTTTCTTATCATCAGGTGTCTGTGAATTTCTAAATGCATTGGTAAGGTTTGGTGTCCTTGGTGACAGGACAGATTACTTTCCCACCCCAGGAAACAGTCTGTGCAATGTCTTCTGTATCATTGCATAACTTGCTGTTGATCACAGGGCAGCTTAATTGTTACAGTTAAGAAAGCTGATGTTTTCAACTCTAGAGTAACGGGCACTGTCACTGGTTGGAAAAAAAAAGGAAAGGATTTCTAAAATTTTAAAAACATTGAAAAATTAAATTATAAGGAACACTATGGCTATGTCTACCCTTGTTAATTTAAGTCGACTTAGCATGTCTACACTTAAATTTTAAGTCGACTTTGAGGGGCCCCTACAAAATCGACCTAGAGCGTCCACACTGGATGCCTAGGTCGACTTGTAGGGGTTAGGTGGACCTGGGACAGGTCCACGGTGGCAGGGGGGCACCACTTGCCAAGTGCTAGGGGGCTCAGCCTTTGCCCCCTTGTACCTTGGTACAAGGGGCAAAGGGGGACAGGGACCCTGGCATAGCATAGGGGCAGGGTGGGCAGGGGTCTGCCCTGCCCTGTGGGGGGGCATGCCAGGCTCTCCCTGTGCCAGCTACCCTGGCAGGGAGGGCAGTAGGGAAGCCCTGGAGGCCCCTAAGTTGACTTAGAGTCGACTTAGGGTTACTCAAGGTCTACACTGACTTAAGTCGACTTTAGAAAGTCGACTTAAGCAGAAAGTCAACTTAAAAGGAGGTTTTAGAAAGTCGACTTAATTTTTCCTTAAGTCGACTTAAGCAGCTGCTTAAGTCAACTTAAGGAAAGTGTAGTGTAGACGCAGAGTAAATTAAGTCGATTTAAGCAAGCTTAAATTGACTTAATTTACAAGTGTAGACACACCCTATGATACTACTTGTAAAAAAAATGAAAGGAATCAAGAAGTTGCCTTATTTTACTATAACACCATGCAACAACATACCCTTGCAGGGGGAATTGTTTTAACCAATCATTAGTAAGAATTTGGAAAATAACTACTTTTCTTAACTCTTTCACTTAGGTTACTAAGTCTTGAAAGTAAAGAAAGCTCCCCACTAAACTTCCTGCCATTGTATGTAGGCAGGTAGGTTAATAGCCAGAAGAGTGATTTCTGTTAGGGGATAGAGTAGATAGATTTTCCAGTGTTATAAGTAGTTATTTTTAGTTTTAGAAAGGAAATAGCAAGACTGTAATGACAGAGGATTTTGTTCTTTCATCATTTGAACCACAGAGTAATCTAGCTTAGGCCCTACGGCCTCAGATCTATTCTTAGCAAAGAATGCTAAATAACTTTCTTTCCTTTAAATGATCTCATTGGACCAGCCACTGAAGATGGTAGACTGGGGTACAGTGCCTTATAAATTATGTCTGTAGAAAATAATGGTGAGCTTTAAGGTTAAGAAGACTTTTAAATTTGTGCAGGAGAGGGCCGATACTGATCTCAAGGTAATATTATATCAGTTTAATGTCAATGGCTTCCATGGAGTTTCCCCGGCCTTACCCCAGTGTCGATAAGACTCATAGTTTTAAGGTGAATATTTGGCTCTTCACAGAGAAAATTTAACCTTTTTTTCCCACTTATTCTGTGATCAAATATCTTCCCTGAGGTAAGCATTAACGGAGGGTTTATGCAAGATGGTGCAGCATGCTGCATCCTGCATCTCTGCAAGCCAGCTCCCCTAGATGGGACTGCCTTCGCTGGTGCTGTATTCATATGCCTCATGATACTCTTAGTTATTTTATCTATTATTTGTGCTTAGTACCTAGAGGCTCCACTGTTATCACTGTTGGCCCTAACACAGAATAGCTCAGACCCCTTGTGAGTGCACAAGAAAGGAGAGATCGCAGAAAGTCTGCTCCCAATGGTGTACTGAGGGGACAGATGGTTGGGGGGGAAGGGGAGCAAGACCCTGGGTGATGGGCTGCAGGGAGTGCTGACCCGGCTGGTGGACGAGGATAGGAGTGAGGGAGCCGCAGGTAAATGTGGGGGGCAGGGGACGCAGTGTGGTGCACCTGGTTGGGCCAGCTTGCCATTCATAACAGGCTGAGGCAGGGGATGCAGGAGGCACTGGGGGCAACTCAGTGCCTCCCTCCCCATGTATTGTGAAGGGTCGACCCAGCTGCCCTCCCCAGGTTGGGGAGGAAGCAGAGGAAGATGTACCATGGCGTTCAAGGCACTACGCTGTGGGCCTGAAGTGGCAGGCAACTGTGTGTGTGTGGGGGGGGGGCTGCCTGGCCAGGCCCGGCCCTTCTCAGGGGCAGGGGGTCCAGAGGAGTGCCCCTCAGCACCCCCTCCGTGTGTCATGAAAAGCCAGCCTGCCCTCCCCCCTCCTCCAGGCTATGCACCCTCTTTAAAGTGGTGCAGTGACTGCACATCACTGGAGTTCCAAGAACCAACTTCACAGGGGCCCAATTTTACCTAGAACTTCAGCTGTGAGGAGTGCGTCTGCCAATAATGTGACAACTTAGCCCGCTGATATAGTGACACCATCAGGAGATGCACTACCACCATTCTTTCCTTTCTATTGAGATGGGGACAAGTCATGGACTGAAAAAAGTAAGGTGAAGATGTTCATATGTACAAGGACTAGATAATCATTTCCAGCCCTGACTACAACAGGCCTAGACATTTTGAATCCTTGTGCTCAGCGAAGTTATGCTCATAATTAATTTGGTTAACAGAGGTTAGCACCAGCACCACTGTTGTGTGTATAACTTAGCCCACATCCTCCAAGATATTTAGCCATTTAACCCCCATAATGCCAACAGAAATTAGGCACTTAGATACCTTTGAGGATCTGAGCTCTTACTCTCACACTAAGAACAATTACTTACTGACAAAAATCCTATGGAAAAGTAACAGTTCTTTAGAATTTAATACCAATAAAACCAATATCAAAAGATAGCAAAATTCTAAAGAAATTACTATAAGAACTCCTGGAATTCAATACAGTATTTTCAAGCCATCCCATATATCAAAAGTAGAGTGTTCTAAGAGATGGGCTAAAAAAATTGTAGAGCCATTAATATTTTCTATAGGAATTTTCAGTAAGGGAATGGATGCTGAGTAATGACATTTTGCTTCAAGCCATATCTCTTCTTTACAAACTATTGATTATGATAGATTTAGGATTTCATCCTACAGGTGTATAGTAGGCAGGTCAGAAACTTTTCTGCTTGTGCAATGTTGAAGAATGCTCTCTGAACAAAGGCATGATACCATTGAATGTTGTCTGCCACGTAGACACGCATTGTACAGCAAGATACACATACAGATAGCTCTCTAATTTGGTAGTTTAGTTAGAAACATACTTGTATGCGTGGACGGGTAATAGATCTACAAACTCTGATCAGCAAGACAGCCAAAATCTACATGGTTTCTTTAGAACAAAATTGTTCTTCAAAAATATTTGTATCTACATTCACACTTATTTAAGCTCTTTGAGCTGCATTCATGCCTAATGTTACCCTGCCAGTTCAAATGAAATTTAAAGCTTGACTTTGGCCCCTTCTATTAAAAATGTCTCATTCCCTTTGTATGCAGCATAAATCTGACATGTATTTGGGCATATCTAATGTCAGTTTCAGCTGAATTGCATACGGTAAATATCCACAAGAATATCTGGCAGATAGCCAAATTATAACTCCTCCAGTTCAGCAAAACCAACAAGGAGTCCTGTGGCACTTTTAAAGACTGACAAATTTCTATCTACAAGAATACCTGGCAGATAGCCGAATTATAACTTCTCCAGTTCAGCAAAACAAACAAGGAGTCCTGTGGCACTTTTAAAGACTGACAAATTTATTTATCACATGAGCTTTCATGGGAGAAAATCCCACTTCGTCAGATGCTTTGAAGATGGGGAACTTACAGAGTGGGAGGAAATTAAATGCAGGGAAATGTACAACACAGGATCAGGTCAGGCTGTAACAGCAAATCAAAGTAGGCGTTGGGATTCAAACACTGGGGACCAGCATATGGAGGAAGGTATGGTCAAATCACCTGTTGTAATGAGAAAAAAATCCATAGTCCCTGTTTAACCCTGAGGCAACGGAGTTGAATTTACATATAAATTCCAATTCAAATAAGAGAAACATTAAAGTAGGAACATATCCCTGCAACAAACCACGTTGCCAACTTTACCCACATATCTACACAAAAGATACCATCACAGGACCTAATCAAGCCACCTATTCCATCAAGGGCTCATTCACCTGATCGTCCACCAAAGTGATTTATGCCGTAATGTGCTCGAAATGCCCCCCCCCCCTTATATATTGGAAAAACAGGATAGTCTCTGTGTTAAAGAATAAATGGATGCAAATCTGACATCAGAAATCACAACATTCAAAAAACAAAAGGGGAACACTTCAATCTCCCTGCTCACTTCACTGACAACTTGTTAATAGTGGTGCTCAAACAACTGAATAACAAATCACAGCTTCAAAGAGAAACTGTAGAATTGGAACTTATATGTAAATTCGACCCCGTTGCCTCAGGGTTAAACAGAGACTATGCATTTTTTTTCTCATTAAGCAGGTGATTTGATCTCACCTTCTTCTATATGCTGTTCCCCAATGTTTGAATCCCAACACCTATTTTGACTTGCTGTTACAGCCTGACCTGATCCTGTGTCATACATTTCCCTGCATTTAATTTCCTCCCATTCTGTAAATTCCCCATCTTCAAAGCGTCTGATGAAGTGGGATTTTCTCCCATGAAAGCTCATGCGATAAATAGATTTGTTAGTCTTTAAAAGTACCACAGGACTCCTTGTTTGTTTGGCTGACCTAGACAAACATGGCTATCCCTTTGGAACTTGTCCTCCAGTTTAGTTTCATTAGAAAAGAGATATACTCGATGTACTAATTTGCAACATTATACTGAACAAATTGACACTTTCATTTAAGCTTTTACAATGTCTAAATAATAGAACTTAGTATTGCATTGTATTGCATTGCATTGTATTGTATTGTAACATGTTTAAATTAAAGTCGATCAAATGTGCATCTGAACTGTGGAATAAATTATTATAAACTCTACCATTGGTTTGAAATCTGTTAACTAACCAGGAAGAATCAGTTGGATATTTGCTGTACCAATAAAAATATACCAGATACCTGATCTGAAAACATTCATCTGTCATTTAAAATAAGATTAATATCTTGACTATATATATATACACATGAGTTCAGGTCATGACCCTGAATGAAATTATTCTGTCACAAACTCGTAATAAAATTAGATTCCAGTTTATTTTTCTAGGGGCCAAAAATGATAAGTAGATTCACTGTCAAATCTGATGTTTTATTTAATCAGTTTTAAATAAAAACTCAGGAGCATAAGTAGACAAACTGGTGTCCTGCTCTGAAATTGTGCTGGTCTAATTGATGTATTCACAGCACTCCCATAAGCAGTTTTTGAAGTAAGTAGCTTGCAAGGGGATGCAGGTTGAAAGGGGGAAAGGGAAAAGCATTCTTGCAGGGAATCTAGAGATATTACCCCCCAAGGAAAAGATTTGAAAATACCTGCCCTCTGTGCAATCCAGTACACTCAAAAGCAAAATCATGGCAGCGAAATTCTGGCCCCAATTAAGCAGGTGGCAAAACTCCTGTATACTTCTAAGGGGCCAGGATTTCACCTCTGCTCTGTAGGTGTCTACACAGCCTGTAGGAGTAAGACCTCCTTTCTATGTCGACAGATTTGGCTTTGGCACCTCATGCTAATGCTCTAAAAAGAGCTGTGTAGACCACAGGTTTTGAAGTTGAAGCTCTGGCTGGAGCTTGGGTTCTGAAGCCCATCCCTCGCCTATGCTTCGGAGCCCAAATTCCAACCTGCACTTCGACAACACTTGTCTATGCGGCTCTTTTTAGCCCAAGAGTATTGACCCAGGCTGGAAGGCTTGCTCCTGTGGGCTGTGTATTCATAGCTTAGAAATACCTTTGGACCAACAGTGGGAGGTGCTGACTACCACCTTCAACCCTCACAGAGATGAGTCTCTCAACAGTCACTGATGTCAGGACTCAACTTCCAACCAAGCGTCTGGTTTATATCTGGACTTCAAGGGGATTTCAAGGTGCACTGTACCTTGCAAGATCAGGCTATTTTTAAAAAAGAAACTAACTAGAAAAATCAGCCCTCCCTACTAGAGGATTGTTTAGAAAAATCCGAAGAGGGAAATGAACACCCACTAGAAGCAGGAAAATCCCCTACTCTAATTGCTTTGATGCAGGTAATGTCTAGAAGCAACATGACTCTTCTGTTCCTTGTCCCCCAGCAATTTTTTTTTTTGACTTTCTCTTTGACTAAAAGGAAAATGCACTAGAAAGATGACTGACTTGGTTACCTCTATTCATAGATATAAACAAAAGGTCATAGGATAGGAGCACAGTGAAAAACAAGGAAGTAAAACAACCCTGCAAGGAATAACAAGCAATAAAATGTTCCTATTGATTCCGTAAAATAGCTCTGATTATTCTTGGAACCTGAATCAGGTGAGTTATGAGAAAGGGCAAAAGGACAAAGTCCTAGTCACAGAGAGAAAAGTGTTTAAATACAGTCTGTAAAGCTTGGGAAGAAGACAAAAAATATTCTTCAAGATGAGCAGGCACGCTCTTTTATTTAAAGGAAAACTATTGTGTGTAGGACTCATTCATTTTTTCATCTGCTTATAGAAGATGGCCCTATAGATTTTTAAACTGAGATGAAAACAAGGAGGGTTCTATAACTGTTCTAAAAAGGTATAGAATTCAGTACGAAATATGTATCTGTTAGAGAAATTTTTGGATTGCTTTAAAGCTTTTATGGAAATATTATCAGTCATTCTCTGTTAATCCTGTCCTTGATGAAGCTGGCCAGGAGATGCCAAAATCTGATGTAATTTTCATCATTCCTTCCCCCCACTTTTCTCTCGGTCCTCCTTTCCCAACATCTTATCCTATCAGTCTTATGCTGTCTTCAATAGCACAAAGTTCTCCCCGCCCATCCCCTCTCCCCCACCTAGAGCAAGATAACTAACATACAATAGTTATCTCGCTGTAAAATGCTAAGAGACAAGGGGTTTGTATTGTTTTCCACAAGGTAACTAGGCAAGAGCAGCACTTTACCCACCCCGCAAACTCAGTTGGCCTAGCACAGTTTACCTCCCGGTAAAACTACTACAGTCTCCACTCTGTTTTTACAGAGAGTTCACTAATGCACATAGTTAACCTGTGGTAAACAACACATCTTTTCCTGTCCATGAAGACATAGCTGAAAGGGCTTTGCACTGAGCATTTTCCACATAGATTCCATAGTAATAGCAAAATCCTTCATGGATTTTGTGGTGTCTGATACATCTCCTATCCTTCATGTTAAGTTTAGATTATACAAAGACAACAGAGTCTTGTGGCACTTTTAAAGACTAACAGATTTATTAATCGCATGAGCTTTCGTGGGAGAAAATCCCACTTCGTCAGATGCTTTGAAGATAGGAAAGTTACAGAGTGGGAGGAAATTAAATGCAGGGGAGTGTATGACATAGCATCAGGTCAGGCTGTAACAGAAAATCAAAGTAGGTGTTAGGATTCAAAACACTGGGGAACAGCACATAGAGGAGGGGGGAGGTCAATTCACTTGATGTAATGCGAGAAAAATCCATAGTCCCTGTTTAACCCCAAGGCAACTGAGTCAAATTTGCATATAAGTTCGAGTTCTGCAGACTCTCTTTGAAGCTGTGATTTGTTATTCATCTGTTTCAACACAGCTATTAACAAGTCGTTAAGGGAGTGAGCAGGGAGGTTGAAGTGTTCCCCTACAGGTTTTTCAGTATTGCAGTTTCTGATGTCAGATTTGTGTCCATTGATTCTTTGGCGCAGAGACTGTCCTGTCTGTCCAATATATAAGGCAGAGGGGCATTTCCGGCACATGATGGCATAAATCACATTGGTGGATGAGCAGGTGAACGAACCCTTGATGGAGTAGGTGGCATGATTAGGCCCTGTGATGGTGTCATCAGTGTAGATATGAGGGCAAAGTTGGCAGCGTGGTCTGCTGCAGGGCTGTGTTCCTGCTTTAGTGTTTCTGCTCTGTGATCTGTAGTTGCTGGTAAGTATCCTTTTAAGATTAGGGGGCTGTCTGAAAGCAAGGAGAGGTCTGTCTCCCAAGGCTTGAGAGAGTGAGGGATCATCTTGTAAAATAGGCTGTGGATTTTTGATGATGTGTTGAAGAGGTCTGGCTTGGGGTTTGTAGGTGACGACCAGTGGCGTTCTGTTGTTGTTTTTCATGGGCTTCTCCTGCAGTAGTTGACTTCTGGGTACCCGTCTGGCTCTGTCAATTTGTTTCTTCACTTCTGTGGGTTTGTACTGTAGTTTTAAGAATGCCTGGTAGAGATCCTGAAGGTGTCTGTCTCTGTCTAAAGGGTCAGAGCAAATGCGGTTATATCTTAGGGCTTGACTGTACACAATGGATCGTGTGGTGTGTCGAGGATGGAAGCTCGAGGGATGTAGGTAACTATACCGATCAGTAGGTTTGCGGTATAGGGAGGTCTTTATGTGTCCATCGCTAATTTGCACTGTAGTGTCCAGAAAGTGGATCTCTTGTGTGGAGTGTTCCAGGCTAAGTTTGATTGTGTTGTGGAAATTGTTGAAATCTCTGTGGAATTCTTCAAGGGCATCTTTACCATGGGTCCAGATGATGAAGATGTCATCAATATAGCGTAGGTAAAGTAGGGGTGCTTTGGGATGAGAAGTGAGGAAACGTTGTTCTAAATCGGCCATAAAGATGTTGGCATATTGTGGGGCCATGCGGGTACCCATGGCAGTGCCACTGACTTGAAGGCATAGATCATCTTCAAATCTGAAATGGTTGTGGGTGAGTACAAAGTCACAGAGGTCAGCCACAAGTTTAGCTGTGTCATCATCCTGGATGGTTCTTCTAATAGCTTGTAATCCATCCTTGTGGGGAATGTTAGTGTAAAGAGCCTCTACATCCATAGTGGCTAGGATGGTATTTTCTGGAAGACCATCAATGGATTGGATTTTTCTCAGGAAATCTGTAGTGTCTCTCAGATAGCTAGGTGTGTTGATAGCATAGGGTCTTAGGAGAGAGTCCACATAGCCAGATAATCCTGCTGTAAGCGTGCCAATGCCTGGGATGATGGGGCGTCCGGGGTTTCCTCTTTTATGTATTTTTGGTAGTAGATAGAATATCCCTGGATGGGGTTCTGGCGGTGTCTCTGTCTTGATTTGTTCTTGTGCTGCTTTGGGGAGTTTCTTGAGTAGGTGTTGTAGTTCCTTCTGGTATTCCTCAGTGGGGTCAGAGAGGAGTGGTTTGTAGAACATTCCATTGGACAGTTGTTTATAAGCCTCCTGATCGTAATCCGATTTATTCATGATGACGACAGCACCTCCCTTGTCAGCCTCCTTAATAATAATGTCAGAGTTGTTTCTGAGGCTCTGGAGGGCATTACGCTCTGCATAGCTGAGGTTATGGTGTAGGTGATGTTGTTTGTCCACAATTTCAGCCTTTGCCTGGTGGCGGAAACAGTTTATATAGGAGTCCAGTCTGTTGTTCCGACCGTCAGGAGGAGTCCATGATGAATACTTTTTCCTGCAATGTTGGGAGGAAGGTATCTGTAGGTCATTGTGTTCTACATTGGTGGTGGCGAAATACTCCTTGAGCCTGAGACGGCGAAAGTAGTTCTCAAGGTCACCACAGAATTGTATCTTATGTGTGGGGGCGGTGGGGCAAAAAGAAAGTCCCCGAGACAGCACAGACACCTTCAGGATCTCTACCAGGCATTCTTAAAACTACAGTACAAACCCACAGAAGTGAAGAAACAAATTGACAGAGCCAGACGGGTACCCAGAAGTCAACTACTGCAGGAGAAGCCCATGAAAAACAACAACAGAACGCCACTGGTCGTCACCTACAACCCCCAAGCCAGACCTCTTCAACACATCATCAAAAATCTACAGCCTATTTTACAAGATGATCCCTCACTCTCTCAAGCCTTGGGAGACAGACCTCTCCTTGCTTTCAGACAGCCCCCTAATCTTAAAAGGATACTCACCAGCAACTACAGATCACAGAGCAGAAACACTAAAGCAGGAACAAAGCCCTGCAGCAGACCACGCTGCCAACTTTGCCCTCATATCTACACTGATGACACCATCACAGGGCCTAATCATGCCACCTACTCCATCAAGGGTTCGTTCACCTGCTCATCCACCAATGTGATTTATGCCATCATGTGCCGGAAATGCCCCTCTGCCTTATATATTGGACAGACAGGACAGTCTCTGCGCCAAAGAATCAATGGACACAAATCTGACATCAGAAACTGCAATACTGAAAAACCTGTAGGGGAACACTTCAATCTCCCTGCTCACTCCCTTAACGACTTGTTAATAGCTGTGTTGAAACAGATGAATAACAAATCACAACTTCAAAGAGAGTCTGCAGAACTCGAACTTATATGCAAATTTGACTCAGTTGCCTTGGGGTTAAACAGGGACTATGGATTTTTCTCGCATTACATCAAGTGAATTGACCTCCCCCCTCCTCTATGTGCTGTTCCCCAGTGTTTTGAATCCTAACACCTACTTTGATTTTCTGTTACAGCCTGACCTGATGCTATGTCATACACTCCCCTGCATTTAATTTCCTCCCACTCTGTAACTTTCCTATCTTCAAAGCGTCTGACGAAGTGGGATTTTCTCCCACGAAAGCTCATGCGATTAATAAATCTGTTAGTCTTTAAAAGTGCCACAAGACTCTGTTGTCTTTCTACAATAGACTAACACGGCTACCCCTTTGGAATTAGATTATACAGTCCTTTGAATTAGGGACCACATCATTGTTGTGTATGTCGACTTGCTTATTTCTGGGTGCCTGACAGATAAATCAGAATAGCACAGGCACCTCCATCAGCTCAGACCAGTGGTCCATGTAGTCATTGTATTTGACAGTGGCTAGTACCAAGCCCTTCAGGGAAAGGTGCAAGACAGGCATGAAAGACCTGCTCGCAGAAGAAGTTTCTTCTGATTTGCAGGTAGAGAGTGGTGGATCTAAAAGTCTGCGGGTCTATATCCCTAATGCTCTTTTACCTTTTCTACGATAAACATTCTGATTAATCATATACATTTCCTGTTAATCCTACCAAGCTTTTTGTCTCCATCAGAAGCAGCTAGAAAGATGTAGATAGACAGAGAAAATTAATATTGAATTCTATAGGCTAAACAGTTCACATTCTTTTTGAAAAGCAAGGACGTGTGGTGGTGATGAACACTTACTCATTCCAAATCTGGGAACAGCTCCTGCACTATAAGAACATGTTTATCTAATGCTGCCAATGCACATCTACAGTACAAGAATAAAAAGGTGGCTGTTATTCTGTAAAGCTTGATCCTGAGGGATGCTGAACACCCCCTGAGTGATTCAACTCTCAGATCGTACAGTGGCAGCTGAGGGCACTCAGCACTGGGCAGGAGCAGGCCTCTGTAACCAGCGTAGGATGACTGCTCCCCATACTTAGGTCTAAATTCAACAGGATGGTGATGAAGTGGGAATTTTCTGTAATATTTTTATTATCCCTATGTGTGCCTCAGTTTCCCCTATGTTTTGCATGGCTACTTAGTAGGAGAAAAAGGACTGTTTGCTCTGAGAGCAGGCTAAGGGATATAGGTGGGAATGTCGCCTTGCTGTCTGAGCCTGAACAAGTCATTCCATATCCGTGGAGAATCCAAGAAGAAAATGGAAAACCCCGTCACCAGGATATTCAGACCTAGCAACCAACAAGCCCCACCTCTTAGCAGGGAAGCTGAGAAAAATCCCCAGCTGGAGAACAAAGGACTGGGAACTTATGAAGTGGGAGAATAAGAGCTGGCTGCTGACAGGAGTTGGGGCTTTCACCTGGGAACTGACCAAGGAGGTCAGACTGAGAGAGATACAGAACCTGAACATGGAGTTCACTACAGCTTGGCTGAGCTCTGGCTTTACCAGAATGGACTAGACCTATAGTCACTTCCTCTGCTGCGCTCCAGTGGACTAATACTCATCCCCATTTTGACAGCTGACATGCATTGACCCCTGAAGATTAATGTCTCTACCAGGAGTCTCTCTTTATGGGACTCACTGACCAAACCTTGTGGTGTGAAGCAAGAGTTCATTCTCAGGAGACTGTAAGACCATGTTGGCTGTCCTCAAGGAGGAGCAAAACCCCTTGGGGGGTCTGGCACACTAGAAGGGGTCCCTCCATGAGATCATTCCAAAGCTGGGTTGTAGCACAGATCCTGTGGTTCCGTGACAATGATTGCTACATCTACTGCTGAGCTTGAAGGCTTGCTCACTCTGGCATTCAATAAAAAACACAACGAAGAGGAGGCTTTCATTAGCACAAATAGCAATGGGAGGTACCAGAGGATGAAGCTGCACCAGAGAGTAACCAATTAAATCCAAAAGGATAGTCGTGTTGGTAAAAACAACAAGAGTCCTTAAAGACTTACTAATGTCTTTGGGCATAAGCTATTGTGGGCTGTACGAAGTGGGTTGCAGCCCACGAAAGCTTATGCCTGAAGAAATTTGTTAGTCTTTAAGGTGGCACAGGGCTCTCATTTTAACCAATAAGAATTATTTATATGCATTTATGATTTATTGTTACTAAGACAAATATGGAGAATGATGTCTAATTGACCAAAAACCTCAGCATGTAATGTGGTCTGGATCAAAAATTTGTGTTCATACTGCAGACAATCTGGTAGAGATAAGGGGCCAAAATTCCATTGTCCCGCGTGTATGGGGATGGAGCAGGTGGCACAGACCGAGCTATCCACAGTTCCCCAAGGATTTCCACTGCATTAAGGGAATCCCCAATAGCCCAGTTCAGGCAGCTCTTTGTCTCCTTGACACCACCAAATGAAGCAAAAGGCAAGAAAAAGGGGCCAGACTCTGTTCCTTGGATAACAACAAGACAGAATAGGAACAACAACAAAAAACCCTCAGATTACCCACTCTTATTGCTTTATAACTATGCAGCAAAACACCCATCTGATACATATCTGCATAGATGCAAAATAGAGTGCTTTCATATTTTGCCATTTCTTTTTTTAAAAGCGCCTGGTTTTGATTGTTACTGCGTCCCTTTGAATGACTTTGCACTGAATTTGTTTACAGCTTGGCACAACAAGGGTTAACAGAACATAATGAAATTTAGCATAGAGCTCAGAAACCTAAGATAAATCAGAGCATCTGATCAACTCAATAAAGGAAGATGGTTAATTTCCAAGAAGCAGCAAAGTACACATTAGGCCAGATCCTGTGATTTGTTAAATGCCCTTTGACGAGACTGCAAAATAGGTTTGCTTGTGGGCAATCTCAAACTTACCTATGAGACTGGAGCTCCTAATATAGTGCTTGTTAATAGTAATCCAGGACTTATTCTTTCAGGTTACTACCTCAACCTAACATTGGGTCAGATTCAAAGATTCAACAGCTCCTCTTGACTTCTTGGCAACTGTAGGGTGCTCAGCACCATTTCTGAATCATACCCATAACTTGGATTGTAGTGAAAAAAATTTTGTGAAGAAAGCTGCATTTTTCTCAAGAACGTTTTAAGGGAAAAAATATATGTGAAAAAAAATCAGGTTGCATCCTTAAAAACACATTTCTTATTTTAAAAAATATACTTTCTTTTTTAGAGGATATTTTTTCATAATCTTCTCTTTGTCAGCACACACCTGACTTTCTGTTGTGGCTGACAGAGATAGCCTTTGCTCTGTTTACTTTAGAGAATGAGCCACTGATGTTTGATTTGATTTTGCCTTTTTAATATGTAAACCCTCTACTGAGCCAACATTCCAGGGGGGAAAGGAACAGAATGTCTTTAAATGTGAGGGTGGAGGCCAATGAAGCACAGAGCTGTAGATGCAAATCTCTCCAGCAATTTTTATAACTGCGATTTACAGAAAAATATATGAACCCCATGCAACACTTGCAGCATTCATGTGACAGGTATACCCCCGCCAAGCCAATCACTTTTCAGTTATCTGTCAGTCCACTTGTTTAGTGCTCTTAGCTGCATTGTGCCAGTAAAGAAGTTTATTTTAAAGGTCAGTCACCCATACCAGAGTTCAAAAAAGATTTTTTTTAAAAATATTGAGAGGTGGCTTTGATCAGAGCTGCCTTGATCCAGCTAAAGAAGATGAGTGTCATTAATAAGCAAGTCCCAGATTTTAAGAACAACCTGGGAAATTTTTGCGTGGTGCATATGAACAAGATACAAAGGACCAAATCTACCCTTACATCTGTGCTAACCCACCTAAGGTAAAAAGTAAAGCACAGCACAGAATTAGTACATGGGATGGATAGAACTGGGGAGCATATGACTATTCTCCTTACAGAAAAAATAAGGGCCCCAATCCTCCCTGAGACTGATAAGTACTTGATGCAGCTGATGAGGGTGGCAAGAAAGTGGCTTGAATTTGACTTCAGTGGTGTAGTGACTGGAGCAGGGGGAGGCAGTCCCTGGGCATCAGGCTGCAGGGGGGGGGGGGGGGGCGCCAGGCCAGACCCGCAACAGAGCTGGATTAGAGTAGCTGCAGCCCAGGCTGCCCACTTTCAGTGCGCTGCCTGGTGCCCCCCGCATGGGCCAGAACAGCAGTGGGGCCCATTCAATGCTGCCGGGGGGAGAGGAAGGGGGACTGGGGCCAGAGGTCACCCTCTCTCTGCTGCTCTCAGTGTTCCAGCCCTCCCAGCTGGCTGCTCCACCCCAGAGGACAGGACACCCTCCCCGCCCACACCCACACGCTGGCCTGCCCCACCCCTTGGGGCAGACCAGCCGGCTGGGCACAGGGTGGGCCGGAATGCTGTAGGGAGCAGCAGAGGGAGGGCAGCCTCTGGCCCTCTGCCCCCTCTCCCTGCAGTGTTCAGTGAGCCCACTCCTGTGCCAGGGGCTGCAGCCACCCCGCTGCTAGTCTGGCCCATGCAGAGGGAGGCCGACGCACTGCAAAAGTGAGCAGCTGGGGCTGGGCCCTTCTAATCTGGCCCTGGTGGGGAGCCAGCCCAGCGCCCCACCCCCACCCCCCACCTCCCCTCAGAGGGACCCGGGGGCTTGATCTCTACAGGTCCCCACCCCACCCCCCAGGACATCTGAGACCCCCTCCTGCCCTGTACGGGGACGGAGAGGGGACTGCAAGGTGTGGGGTGGCGTGGGGCACCTGGGGGAAACCAAATGTGGGGCTCCCTGGTGCTGGACATACTCGCTATACCACTGTTTGAGTTCTATGATCCCCCCAGTCCTGGGGCCATTTGCACACCAAGCTGAGCCCCCAAAGGAGGTAGGGTATCTCACATCCCCCATCAGGCCATTCTAGCAGGACATGGGGACTTCCTGACCACAACTTCATTTCTCCCCTCCTCAAAACCTACAGGAAGGAAACAGCATAGGAATAACTAAGATAGCCCTATTTCCAAAGGGGTAGCCGTGTTAGTCTATTGTAGAAAAACAACAGAGTCCTGTAGCACTTTTAAAGACTAACAGATTTATTAATGTTTATTAATTTATTAGTTTGACCTCACCTTCCTCTATGTGCTGTTCCCCAGTGTTTGAATCATAACACCTATTTTGATTTGCTGTTACAGCCTGACCTGATCCTATGTCATACACTCCCCTGCATTTAATTTCCTCCCATTCTGTAAGTTTCCCATCTTCAAAGCGCCTGACGAAGTGGGATTTTCTCCCACGAAAGCTCATGCAATGAATAAATCTGTTAGTCTTTAAAAGTGCCACAGGACTCTGTTGTTTTTAAGATAGCCCTAGAAAACTTAGATTCCCCTTTCCTTTTCTGGCTAAATCCACTAGCTTTCAGGCTGCTTCACGCTGTCAGAATGAACGAAGCAGCTCCAAAGCACTGGAGAATCAGGACCAGAGTAACAAATATGTGAGATAAAATAGGTAGAGACCTGAAAATCCATGAATATCCACCCATGATTTTTTGGTGGATGTGGACTTGATGTGATCTCAAAGGCAGGGAAGCAGCTGTCCGCAGCTCATCCTTTGAGTCTGGCTGCTTCTGTGCCTTTGAGATGGTTGTGGGAACTGGCCACCAACTGGCTGTTCCACGGGTTTCCCCTGTGGGATGCTAATCAGTTGTTTGGCTGGGTTCCCCTGCCACCTGGCAGGGGCGCCCCCCCCAGAATAGATGATCAGTGTTCTACAGGGGAGCCCTGTAGAACAGGCAGCCGGCAGGAGAGCCCCCTAAGAGCTGTTCCACAGGACTCCACTGCTGGCCACCAATCAGCTGTTCCAGCTTCCTGCTGCCACCCAGCAGCTGATCTGCTGGGGAGACTGCAGGGGGATGGCCCCCAAACAGATGATTGGAGGCCGCAGAGCTGCAGGTACCGATCACTATGCTGCAGATGGTGGTCAGAGGTAATCTGTATGAAGTGGGTGCAGATCCATATTTGTGTATTTGCACAGGGGTCTACAAATATCTATCTAGCTATCGGATTATAGTTTTTGGATTATAGCAGCAGCTGCCACGGATATGAACATAACCCTCTTTAGTATGGGAACCACTGATTCAAGTTGTTTGTTTGACTTGGCTGAGTCTAAGCAATAGAAAAAGATGTTTATATACATTCTACACAATCTAGTGACATCTTAATCCAATGACAGTGGGCTTGATCTTGGAACTCCTTCATGGGAGGCTCTCCTATTGAAAGCAGAGCCGCTTCAAGTAAATTATCTATTTGCACCATTCGAAGTCTCCAGTGCCAAAGAACAATGATCAGAGGCGGTAAAAGCCCACAAGGGACCTAAACAGGAATATTTTTGCTCATCCTTCCTGCCCCCTCCCCCCCACCCTACACACTAAGGCTATATCTACACTTGTTAATTTATGTCTACACTTTGTTAAGTCGACTTAGCATGTCCACACTTAAATTTTAAGTTGACTTAGAGGGGACCCTACAAAATCGACCTAGAGCATCCACACTGGACGCCTAGGTCGACTTGTAGGGGCTAGGTGGACCTGGGACAGGTTCACGGTGGCAGGGGGGGCACCCCTTGCCAAGTGCCAGGGGGCTCAGCCTTTGCCCCATTGTACCTTGGTACAATGGGGCAAAGGGGGACAGGGACCCTGGCAGGGCATAGGGGCAGGGTCTTTGGGGGGGCATTCCAGGCTGTGGCTGTGCCAGCCACCTTGGCACGGAGGGCAGTGGGGAAGCCCTGGAGCCCCCTAAGTCAACTTAAAGTCGACTTAGGGCTACTCCACATCTACGCTGGCTTAAGTCGACTTTCTAAAGTCAACTTAAGCAGCAAGTCGACTTAAAAGGAGGTTTTATAAAGTCCACTTAATTTTTCCTTAACTCAACTTAAGGAAAGTGTAGTGTTGATGCAGAATAAATTAAGTCGCCTTAAGCAAACTTAAGGCAACTTAATTTACAAGTGTAGATGCACCCTAAAAAAGCAAATAGGAGGCCCTCTTGAGCTGCATGGGGTCCTAAGCAATTGCTTAGTTTGTTTATGCCTATTGCCAGCTCTGTCTGATGCAAAAGATACCAGATATTTCTTCACTGACAGCTCCATTTCTTATGGTTATGCACTGAAATTCAGAATCCGCTTTATGACAGTATTGCTCCATTGTGGTTTCTTGACACATCATTCAACTACATGCAGCTGCTTATGGAGATCTGCACCTAAGGGTATGTCTACACTGCAATCAAGAGTTAGTTCAGATCCCAGAGCAGTAAAGCTGTAGCAGTACAGGGCCACTGGGAACACCAGATAATTACTGGGACAGCTAGCCCACACGGAAGCCTGTGCGGCTGTGACAGCTTCCTTGCTCCAGCTGAGTGAATGCTCCCTTGGGTATGACTACACAATCTGCAATCACATTCTGTAGTTGCTGTGCAGACATACTGAGATCATGAACAGATTCTTGGCCCCATTCTCCACACGACCTTGGACCGGGTGGAGTCATCTGTACCAGTGCAAAGTGGGTGTCAAATATGACCATATCGGAATATATCGGAAGGAATAAAGGAAGCCCAAAAGATTAGGACTATCTGCTATGAATGACCATGATAACTGTGAAGAATCAGGTCCTCTCTGTGGGAATGATCATTCTAGATATTCCTAACCTTCCAGGCCTACTTTATATATCAGAAAGAAAAGAGCCCACAAACCGATTGTCATAGTAGCTCCAACCAGAAGCACCTTCCTGTGGCAGACCACAGTGACAGGCACACCTATCTCAGTTTCCCCATTCAGAATTCCCACTAACTCCATGCACGCTTCTCCACTAGTCCATCAACATGGCTTATTACTCTTTCCCTCTCCTGATTTCTCTGCTTCTCTAGGCTTCAGCCCTGGCTCTCCAACTTGGGGATGCCAACCATCAAACCTCTCTTGTCGCTCTCCTTGCCATCAGCCTTCCTCAGGAAACACCTCATCCAGTCTCTCTGGTCTCTGGGTGGTCTGAACTGCCCTTCCTGACACAACAACTCTGCTGTGACTCACTGGGTCACTTCTTGGACCCTTATTAACCCCAGATGCTGCCTCACCCTCTTAAATGGGCAAATGAGAGCACCTGCTGTGACACAGGAGCATTGGACCTGCTTCGTTTACTGATGCCAGACATTTTCCTCTCTTTGTGTCACTTTTGCTTTGCAACTAAGGGCTTGTCTATGCCTATAGCACCTCAGCAGCATTGCTGCAGCACTTAGTGAAGATACCATCTAGCTGACAGGAGAGCTTTTCCATCCGTGTAGGTACTACACCTCCCCAAGAGACTTTGTCAATTTGAGAAGCCCTCCTGCTGCTGTTGACACTGGTAAGGGGAAATTGATTGGCATAACTACATCATTCAGGGGGCTGAATTTTCCATCCCCGTGAACAAAGTAAACAAGGAGTCCTGTGGCACTTTTAAAGACGAACTAATTTCTTCAAAGTGTCTGACAAAGTGGGATTTTCTTCCACGAAAGCACATGCGATAAATAAATTTGTTAGTCTTTAAAAGTGCCCCAGGACTCCTTGTTTGTTTGGCTGACCTAGACTAACACGGCTACCCCTTTGGAACTTGAACAAAGCAGTTATACCAAATCAAGTTTGCAGTTTAGCCCAAGCCTAAGAGTGGTTGAAATATGGCATTTGCTGTAAAAATTTCTCATTTCATTTGGAATTTTTCATTTGATTTCTATTGTCAAAATTAAATAAAAAGTTGAAACAAAATGTGCTCAGTTTTGCATATTTTCCCCTCCCTTTTTTCCATGGGAAAGGTGAGAAAAAAAATTCAAAAATAGTGAAAACCAAACATTTTCCATTTTAATTTAAACTGAAACATTTTTTTTTTTCATTTCATTTGGACAAAAAGTTGGAAAATGTTGAATGACCTAACATTTTGGTACTATTTAGAAATTATAAAAACACTTTTTGATTGAAAATTTTGACCATGATGAAACCATCATTTCTTCACTGCAGACAGGAATCTGCATATTGAGTCATATTCATACTATGGACACGCTGATCCCTGGGATTACTTATCATCTTAAAGGAAAGCACATGTTTGAGTGATTTGCTGTATCAGGGCCTCTGAGAGTTTGGTAGCTAAATGGTAGTGGTAATTTCAAACACAGAGGCAGGAAGCTAGTTACACGTGTGGCCTCTTTGCAACAGACAGAAAATAATACTGGCTTCTTGACTAGCACAGGAGCAGGCTTTTCCCTGAATTATAAAGGCATAAATTAGTGAGTGTCAGCACAGGCAAAGAAAGAGCCAGACAAATGATGGAGAATGTGAGAATCACAAGTATAAGTAGATGCCTTTCTTCCTGCAAGCTTTTCCTGAAATGTTTTCAAATGATTACCTTCACACCAAAGAGAATTCTTGAATGATTCTGCAAAACAGAACGGCAAAGGAAAAGCAACACTTTGACAAACATCTCCCTTAATTGCCAAACACAAACACATTTTGTGTGTGCAAGTAAGATGCAGTGTTGTAATCATGTTGGTCCCAGGGAGAGAGACAAGATGGGTGAGGTAATATCTTTTCCTGGACCAACTTCTTTTGGTGAGAGAAACAAGCTTCTGAGTTTAGATCAAGCTCTTCTTCAGCTCTGAGTAAGCTTGTCTCTCTCACCAACAGAAGTCGGTCCAATAAAAAATATTGCCTCACCCATCTTGTCTGTGTAAGTAAGAGATCTTTAGAGTGCCAGAAGATTCTATTCAAAACCAGAAGTACTTCTTTTCCTTTAACAGGAACACCTACAGTTCCATAGTATTTCACAATCTCCGTGCTGACAATGATGATAGAGTTTGTCTTATTGTTGCACTTCTACACATTAATTAAAATGTTTTCCCCAGATCTGGCCTCTAGGCTAGTACAATTGTGCAAAATCAGCACTGTTTTTCTGCTCTTCTACATGACAGCCATAACTATCTACACAAAATTTAGTTCTGTGGTAAAACTTGTCAAATATCTTCAGTGGACATATTACGCTCTTACACCTATCATACAGTATTGAGACTTCTATACTTCAGATTAACTCAGTTCATTTTGTTACCATACCTCACAACCACTCCCAATCCATATGTTTTGTCACCTCCTACAGCTGCCTTGCACCTAGACTACAATATCTCTAGAATAGGAACTGTTTTCTTTGTTGTTTGTCAGAGCCATTACTTGAATCCATAAAATCCCTAGTAACTTCCCTAAACACACGACTGTTGGAGGTTTTTAAGTAATGGATTGTGCAATGTTTGGAGAGTTTCCTTTTTTGTGCAGAGCTGCACATATTTTTACTTAAAAATAGTCTCCAAATTCTTGCCTCATATGCAGTTTACCTCATTCACAGAGGTATTGTGTAAACTGCTCCAGAGACTCATTCTACAAACATGAGAGGAAAGAAAAGTTTATCATAGTGTAAATGGCACCTTTGCAAGGCAAGCCAATTTATGAATACTCGCAAATTGTAATCATTCTGGTACATCACAATATTACCTCAGACACTTAAGTTAACCTAATTTTATTTTTGATCAGAGAGAGAAGTAGTAAGCTCTAATATTAACAATCTGGGTACTCCAGGAGAAATTTAGGGTTGCCTTACAGTACAAGAAATGACCACATACATAGGGGGCAGAGAGACACACCCTGTCCTCCAACCCTCTTCCCTGCCCACCAGCAGCACAGCAGGTATAGCAGCTCTTCACCATCTCCTCCAAGAGCCCTTACGAGTAGGAAGAGGCATAGCTGGGTCATTCCTATGCCCTGGCTATTCCCCAGTAGCACAACGGCCTGTAGGAGTCATTGCAGCTGGGGCTTATGTTTGGGCAGCTCTCAGGGTGTGTCTACACTTGTAAATTAAGTCGACTAAAGCCTACTTAAGTCGACTTAATTTACTCTGCGTCTACACTACAATTTCCTTAAGTTAACTTAAGCTGCTGCTTAAGTCGACTTAAGGAAATTTTAACTCGACTTTATTAAACCTAGTTTAAAGTCGACTTACTGGCTAAGTCGACTTTATTAAGTCGACATAAGCCACTATAGATGTGGCTTAGCCCTAAGTCGACTTTAAGTCGACTTTAAGGCCCCCAGGGCTTCCCCACTGACCTCCCTGCCAGGGTGGCTGGCACAGCCAGAGCTTGGCGTGCCCACCCACAGGGCAGGGCAGAGCCCTACCCACCCCGCTCCTATACCCTGCCACTGTCCCTGTCCTGCTCAGCCCCCATTGTACCCTGGTACAATGGGGCAAATGCTGAGCCCCTTGGCACTTTGAAAGGGGTGCCCCCCCTGCCACCATGGACCAGTCCCAGGTCCAACTAGCCCCTACAAGTTGACTTAGACGTCCAGTGTGGACGCTCTAAGTCGATTTGGCAAGGTCCACTTTAAGTCGACCTAATTTTATAGTGTGGACATGCTAAGTCGACTTAATAAAGTCGACTCAAAGTTGACTTTGTTAAGTCGACTTAGCAAAGTCAACTTATTTGGCCAAGTGTAGACATAGCCTATGGGTTGTAATTTAAGCCAGAGGCCAGCATTTCAAGAATAGGGGAGATACAAACCATCCCTGCCCGAAATCCACGCACAGGTTCAGCACCAGGATAAGAGCCCCAGTAAATGCTCAAACTGATTCCTTCATGAGGACAATAAAGTCCTTTAAAAATACGCTAGAAGAGATAAATATGCTTGTGGTACATGTGCTAGATTAGACGATAATGAACATTGAGTGCAAACTGGCCCAAATCAGAAAGGGTTAGCCCTACTGAACCATTATACAACCTACTGTATCAGGAGTATGTAATTATATTCCATTCCAATATATATCATGTCATATATTCCATGAACTTGACTGAATTAACAATGTGCATAAGCCACCTCAATGTGTGGATCTTAGAGAATTCTCTGCCAACATGTGATTCTGTAAATATTTTAACTACATTAACTCAGCGATCCAAACTCAGAACTCAAGGACATCATGCCTTGGCATAGCCTGTGATTTCTCTTAGAGCTACACCCTCCAAAATGCTTTGTCATAGTCGGTAGCCTGGCAATCACATGTTGTCGGCTGAAATATGAAAACAACAGGGGGTGAGTACAGTGCATATTTACATTTACAGTGTGAAGAGCAAAAGATACAACCATCAGCTTGCTCTGTTACACAGGTTTACACTAGAAAAATATCCTGTTGGTAACGGGCGCAGCTGAATTGCCACTGAACAAGAGTTGGATGAAAAGCATAGAGAGAGAGATTTGTGCTCAGCCCCATTTCCAAAACTGAGGTAAAATCTGTCTGGAAGAAGTGGAAGCATATTTGTTATTCCCAGCTAAACTCTGAGTAATTTTAATAAGAAAACATTCATTTTCAGAGACCAGAAAGCAGCAGATGAACTGCTGCAAATAATCTGTCTCTGTAGCGTGTACAGGATGAGAAGATGAGGAATTAGGCTCCGATATTTAAAAGGCTGTTTCAATTGATTTCTACTTTGTTCACTGAACTGTGGCATCCTGACACTGAAATATTGTGCTTGGTAAATAACTATGAACTATGAACACTATTTTTCTCAAATCTCTGGACTTTGATATTCTCTGGAACATGTTAGCACAAAGTATGTTTACGACAATAGATCATAAATACTTTCAGTATAAAATCTTTCATTGTTCTCCATCTTTTCCTGCCTTTCATTGAACTATAAATACTTTGTGAAACATGAGAATTCATTTAACAAATTGATCATTTGTTGCTGGGGAACACATTCAAGACACTCTGCCTCGGGTGCTCTGGCCAGGGTACTAAATTTAGTGATCATTCTATAAATCCATACATGCCCTGTGGGGTGTTTTCTTGGGCTTTTGTTTTGTTTGTTTTTTTTTAATCTTCTATCAGCTATTCATTATTTTCTCTTCTACCGAGCAAATAGCAGCCATTGTATTTTATGAGGCTGCACCCATAACTAACTACTAGGAGTGCTCCATCTGCTATTTGTGTCACCTTAAGTCAGTGATTTTCAAACCCTTGATCAGGACCCAGTAATGGGTCGCAGACCCTCAGACACTGGGTCGCGGCACCCCCTGCTGCCACCACCAAAAGACTGGAATGCATCGCTCAAAGATGTAACTGTTGGGTCACAGCCATAAAGATTATTTTTCAACTGGGTCTGGAGAAAAGTTTGAAAACCACTGCCTTAGGGAAAAACAGAGTCCTGTGGCACTTTTAAAGATTAACAGATTTATTTATCGCATGCGCTTTCGTGGGAGAAAATCCCACTTCATCAGATGCTTTGAAGATGGGAAATTTACAGAATGGGAGGAAATTAAATGCAGGGGAGTGTATGACATAGGATCAGGTCAGGCTGTAACAGCAAATCAAAATAGATGTTAGGATTCAAACACTGGAGAACAAACAGATTGACAGAGCCAGACGGGTACCCAGAAGTCAACTACTACAGGAGAAACCCAAGAAAAAAAACAACAAAACGCCACTGGTCACCACCTACAACCCCCAAGTCAGACCTCTTCACCACATCATCAAAGATCTTCAGCCTATTCTTCAAGACGATCCCTCACTCTCTCAAGCCTTGGGAGACAGACTCTCCTCGCTTACAGACAGCCCCCCAACCTTAAATGGATACTCGCCAGCAACTACAGATCAAACAACAGAAACATTAAAGCAGGAACATATCCCTGCAACAGATCACCCTGCCAACTTTGCCCTCATAGCTACACTAAAGACACCGTCACAAGACCAAATGAAGCCATCTAGTCCATCAAGGGCTCATACACCTGCTCATCCACCAATGTGATTTATGCCGTCATGTGCCGGAAATGGCCCTCTGCCTTATATATTGGACAAACAGGACAGTCTCTGCGCAAAAGGACAAATGCACACAAATCTGACATCACAAATTGCAACACTAAAAAAACAATAGGGGAACAATCTCCCTGCTCACTCCATTGACAACTTGCTAATAGCTGTGCTGAAACAGCAGAATAACAAATCACAGCTTCGAAGAGAAACTGCAGAACACAAATTTATATGCAAATTCGACTCAGTTGTCTTGGGGTTAAACAGGGACTACAGATTTTTCTTTCATTTCAACAGGTGATATGACCTCACTTTCCTCTATGTGCTGGTCCCCAGTGTTTGAATCCTAACACCTATTTTGATTTGTTGTTACAGCCTGACCTGATCCTATGTCATACACTTCCCTGCATTTAATTTCCTCCCCTTCTGTAAATTTCCCATCTTCAATGCGTCTGATGAAGTAGGATTTTCTCCCACGAAAGCTCATGTGATAAATAAATCTGTTAGTCTTTAAAACTGCCACAGGACTCTGTTGTTTTTTCTGTAATAGACTAACACGGCTACCCCTTTGGAACTTGATGCCTTAGGGAAAGTATCAGATAACTGAGAAATATTTTACAGAGAAGATAGCAGATTGGAGAAGTTGGTCATACAGAGCCCAAGACCAAGATCTCATTATTTATTTTCTTACCTGTCTCCTCGGCTGCATCTACACTTGTAAATTAAGTCGACTTAAGCTTGCTTAAGTCGACTTAATTTACCCTGCGTCTACACTACAGTTTCCTTAAGTCGACTTAAGCAACTTGCTTAAGTCGACTTAAGGAAAATAAAGTCGACTTAATGAAAATTAAGTCGACTTTATTAAACCTTAATTTAATTTGATTTAGGGCTTAAGTCGACTCCCTAGAGTCGACTTAAGCCAGTATAACCGTGAGGTAGCCATAAGTCAGCTTAGGGCTACCCCAGGACTGCACCAATGCCCTCCCTGCCATGGGGGGCCATAGGGGGAGCCTGGCATGCCCCCCCCCATGGGGCAGGGCTCTCACCCTGCCCCTATGCCCTGCCAGGGTCCCTGTCCCCCTTTGCCCCATTGTACCTATGTACAATGGAGCAAAGGCTGAGCCCCCGGCACTGGGCAAGGGGTGCCCCTCTGCCCCCGTGGACCTACCCTAGGACCCCCTAGCCCCTAGAAGTCGACCTAGGCGTCCAGTGTGGATGCTCTAGGTCGACTTTGTAAGTTTCCCCCAAAGTCGACTTAAAATGTAAGTGTAGACTCACTAAGTCAACTTAAGTTTCCAAGTGTAGACATAGCCCTCTGTAGTAAGATCTCACAGGGGAGAATGGGCACTATCTTGCCCTCTCAGTTCACCACATTACACCCTGGCTATACTAATGATAAGGAAGACTCCACAAACCAGCTTCTTTGCATTTTAATATTAGTGGCATTATCGGTGAAATTTCCCTTCTCTTTCCCGTCTCTGAACATTTCCTATATTGCTGGAGACAATTTCAACATTCTACTCTTTTTGCACTTTTTGTTTTGATTTCTCTGCTATTTTGCACCATTGTTCCTATTATCCCTCAACTTCTCTCTAATGCATCATTCTGGTATGTTTCCAGTCATTGTCCCCAGCGTGGCCTTTCTTTTTCTTTGCTTGATTCTCCTCTTCCACTCATGCCCAACCCCTTTAATTTTTCCATTCCCTACTCATTTTCTCCTCTTTTTCAGGCATTTACTCTATTCCTCCTTTCATTTGACCAGCTGAACACAATTCTCTCTCGATCTCCAGATCTCACCTCTGTTTACTTCTTGTAGTCATTGGTGACATCTGTTCCAATCCATCCTTTATGCTCACCTTCTCAACTACCTCTTGCTCCTTTCTCTACCTTCTTTCCAGGCCCATGGGCTCTCCAGCTTTATTCTCACCATCTGATTCCCTCTGCTCTGTCCAAAAACAAACATACCTTCCCCTTTCTTTCACCTCTTGTGTCTCATGCTTCATTGTTAAGAAGTGGATCTCAGTCCACAATTTTTCATCTCTTCACTTTCACCAACATCTGGATCTCACTCCATTTCTTTCTGTTCTCTTCTTCGGTGATCTTTCTCACTCTTTATTACACTTACAGGGCTACCTGCACGTCTCATCTCCTTCCGGCCTCTTTCAGTGCACTTCCTCAGGAGGTAGGCCCTGTGTCTAACTCGACCTATCCTGCTAGGGAATTTCATGGTTCTCTTACTCCTCGACCACTCGCTACTCCAGCCCCAGTCCCTAATTCACCCAGAATGTAAATCATTTCAACCCAGCTGGTTCAACCAAGTTTGGCCACCTGTGGTGCCTTCTTTTGGGGGTCTGTGGCCAGTGGTATCCAGCAAATAGAGGTTTTGTAAAACAAAGGCATTTTTTTATTTTATCAGTAGGAACTGCTAGGGGAAAAGGGATTTTAAAACAACAAGATGCCTATACAAATTTTACTGAAAGTCATATCATCCTTTGATCTAGACAGACCTGGATTCTCCAGACACCTCAGCTGGGTCCTGTGTCTTATGGCTTATCAATACTTGAAACATTAAAACCACAAAGCTGCAGCAAGCTGTAGTGTTTCAGTGTAGACATTATCTACAACAGGAGAGAGTATCCCATCAGCATAGGTAATCCACTTCCTCGATCAACAGAAGAATTCTTTCATCAATCAAGCACTGTCAACACTGGGGTTAACTTGGTATAGTCTCTCTCAAGGGTGTTGATTTTTCAAACCCCTGAAAGACATAGCTATGCTGATGTAAGTTCCCAGCATACACCAGCCCTAAATCTTGTGTGCCTCTTTAAATCCTGATACAGCTCTTTTTTCCTCTGTGTTCCTGGACTTTGATCCTCCTCATCAAACTGCCTAGTTTTCACTTCATGCATCTGAGGAAGAGGGTTCTAACCCAGAAAAGTGTATTCTTTAATAGATTTGTTAGTCTTTATAAGTGCCACAGGACTCCTTATTTGTTTCACTAATAGTCTGTTTTCACATGAGATAAAATGTTCAGTAATAAAAATATTCATGGAAAAACTACACAGATGGTGTTAAGACTGACAATACATATCAGTAATTTAGGGTGAAAAACATGACACAGGTAAAGGAGAATCGAAGAAGAATAAAAATAGATGAGAGAACAAATTCTGTAACTATGGAGCTATTACCAGCTCCTCCATAATGATTTCTATAATCATATAAAATATTTTTTTCTTCTTGGGTTGAGCATAATAGGGAAAGAGGAAGAAGCAGTAAACTCTATCTTCTGTTTCTCAAAAGGCCTTCACAAAATGGAACAACATCGGTGTAAGTCTAATATTTTGCTAAACTACTCTGTAACCTTTGTATAATACTCAGAGGATGCTGAGTGTACCTAGGTGGCAGCTTTTAAAAAGTTAACCATAGGCGACCAGGTAGACATAGCTACTTGTATATTTTTGGAACATTTTATGTTTTATTTATCAAAGTATTCTGGATTTTCTTGATAAATAAAATAATTTTGCTAATCGTTTTGGTTGTGGGAAAGGTTGGAAAACATAATACCTTATCATCTTATATTTTATTCATAAAAACTGTTTTGGACTCTGTGATCTGGTAAAACAGGAATCAAATTAGATTACGAAAAACCACAAAATGTCACCAAATGATGGTTTGCTAATTTAAAAATAAAGCAAATAGACAGAGTAATTAGACAAGCCTTTCTTCTCGTCAAAGGAGCCACTCAATTAGGATTTTTCTGTCCCTCATGAAGGGGGATTGTTGATATAAATATTAGAAGTCAGAGTACTGAAGACAAAGAGTTATATCACAGAGCTTTTTTTACTGATAGTGCATTGCACTTACATATATTCTTTCTTAATTTATTCATTAGCTCTTTTTTTCTGGTCTGCTGCTGCTGAATCTATTTTTGAAAATAATTAAAACAATTTCTGCCCAAGATGACAGCTTATAGGACAACTTAATTAAACACTAAAATTTAGGAAGAGAATAGCATGTGTTATACCCCTTTGTGTGTGTGAACCTATTCTTCTTAAACAATCAGTGAAAGACACTGTAAATCACTGCAATATGCTGACCATCTGTCCTCACAGATCTCTACCCACTTGACTGACCCACCAAACACAGAGAGCTACAGGTTGCTTTTTAATATGTTGCACACAGCACAAGCCATTACTCCCTGCTCTAAAACAAACCAATAACCAGTATGGGCAAATGCAGTCCTTTTAATACTTGCATTCTAAATCACTCCAGGAAGTGTGTATACAAAGCATGAAGAATTTTTTTCCAGAAAAAACACTCAACAGAGAGAGTCCTGCTATTTTTATTGCCGAGTCATCATTACAAGACAGTTTTGTGCCCTCTGGGAGGAAAATGATAGTGTAAGTAAAGGTTTTGCAAACTAAGAGATGAAAGCTTATTACTGTGTTTGATTAACCTTTAAGGCTTTATCTGTGCCTGCAAAAATCAAGCCAGTAATTCTCCACAAGAGCAGTTCCACTGGTTATAGCAACAGATTAAGTATTCCTGTAGCAATAGCTCAAATGTTCTACAACTATGTCAGTCTAAGCTTGCTCAGGTTATCATGTTATCATGACCTGGTGCAGAAATGCCTCAGCCCAGTCTACATTAGTGTATATACTACGGCTAGTCCTATTGCAATGTCCCCATTACCGGCAGTTCCTGAGATAACAAGTACTAATTTTGCCAAAATAAACAAGGCTTTAGAGAAAGCTTGAGGGTAGAATCAATGACAGTGATTCAGTGGGTTTACTTCTATTCTCAGTAACAACCGTGCACTGTCACTGACTTCAAGAAATGCAATCAAAACTTGGCCCACTGACTTAAAAATTAAAAAAAACCCATAAAGAACAAGCAATAAATTAGGGGCACAAGGTGGGTGAAGTAATATTTTTTTATTGGACCAACTTCTGTTGGTGAGAGGGACAAGACTTTCGAGTTACGCCAGACATGGGCAAACTACATGAGATTTTCATCCGGCCCACCAGCTGGGCCTGGCTGGTGCCAGGAGCACAGGGGCCGCAGCCACTCCCCTCTTCAGGCTGGATAGTCCCACCCCTCTCCCACCAGGCGGGCTCCACAGCAGAGGCGTTGTTGCCGTTGGGCTGGCAGGGCGTCGGCCCCAGGTAGAATAGCCTGAGCCCCGGATCTATTTTCCCCGGCAGGCAGAGGTTAAAGTAAGGGGGAATGCACAGGAACGCAGTTCTGGGGCTCCCAATTTTTAGGGGCCAGTGTTCCGGGGCCCCTAAAAATAGAAAACCCAGGCGGAACGCTGCATTCCGCCCAGGGGCCCCAGCAAAGCCGCAGACTCCTGCTGCAGCCAGGCTGGGGAGATTCAAATCTCCTGCCCTGAGCATGCTCAGACAGAGCCTGCTCAGGGTGGGAGTGGCCTGGCCCAGAAGCGGCTCTGCCGGCTGTCCCTGCAGCTCTGAGCCTCCGGCCAGGTGAGGGGGGCTGGGAGGAGGCGGCGGGCAGCGGGGCCAGGAAAGGGGCAGAGGAGCCGGGAAAGAAGCACAGGGGAGGGGGACAGAGGAGCCGGGAAACAAGCACAGGGGAGGGGGACAGAGGAGCCGGGAAAGGAGCCCCAGGCCTGATCTGGCCACGCTGCCTGCCCGTGATGGCGGCAGCAGAGGGGCAGGATCAGGCCCAAGGGGCCGGCGTGCAGCAGCAGAGGGGCAGGATCAGGCCCAAGGGGCCGGCGTGCAGCGGCGCAGGATCAGGCCCGAGGGGCCGGCGTGCGGCGGCGGGAGCAGAGCGCGGCGGCCGGCAGCATGGCCTGATCCAGCTCCTCTGCCAGCTGCCCTGCTCCACTGCCGCAGGCCGGTCCCGGGCCTTTGTATCAGGGGTTAAGGTAAGGGGGGAATGTGGAGACCGGGGGTGGGAATGGAGGGGCCCGGACTCGCGAGTCGGTCGAGCAAGGGGTCAGGATGGGGGGGCTGGGAAGGGATGGATGGAGTTAGAGGCCTGGGGAGAGGCGAAGGGGGCATGGGGACAAGGAGACTTGGTGGGGGCTGGATAGTGGTGGGGGGACTGGGTGGGGGTGGGGGTTGGGGGTGTGGCCTAGCTGGAGGGGCGGGAGCTAGCAGGGAGTGGACTGGGGGGCCACAGCCCTGGATCTTTTTTCTATCCAACAACGCCCCTGCTCCACAGCACCCTGGCTGAAACACACCAGCCACTCCACCAATGGGCCAGGGCCCGGTGACATCCAGATTTTCCCTTCCAGCTCCATCCCTCCCCCCAGGGGGGCCAAAAAAGGGGGGCCCCCCCCCCCTTGCAATGAATAAAAAAGGGGATTTTCTCAATGTTTTTGTCCTGTCCAAGTAGAAGGCTAAAGCTCTACTTACACTGAGCATTCTGATGAGGCTTGGGATAAAAGACCAGTAGCTAATTTATGCAGAATGCAGAAATCACGTTGGGAATGAACTTCGGATGTGGTCTAAGTGGGTGCATCTACACTGGTAACTTAGGTTGACTTAAGGATGCTTAAGTCTACATACACAAAGCCGCATCCGCACTGGAAGACGACATAAGCGCTTCCCAAGTCGACTTAATAACAGCTTAAGTCAACTTAATAACACCACCTCTGAAGGTCGACTTACTTCTCAAATCGAATTAAAGCCATTGTGGATGGGGAATAGCGCTAAATCGACCTTATTAAGTCGACTTAAAGCCAGTGTGGATGGCTATGTCTACTGTTACGTCGACTTAACACGGTCGACTTAAGTTAACTTAATGTGTAGCCACTCTGTTAAGTTGACTTAACTTTACAAGTGTAGATATAGCCAGTGTGACCTTGTCAAGGAAGGCTATTTCCTCTGTTTTTCTCATTGAAGGGATGGCGATAAAGAATGCCTTTTTCATGGAGAAGTAAGTTAAAGAACACAGGGACATGGGTTCAAATGGTGATCTAGAAAGTCCTTTTAGCACTAGTCTGAAGTCCCTTTGAGAAGTGGGAAGACATTCACTACATGGCTTTGAAAAACCTCTTCTTAGTTAGTTGGGAGAAGATAGCGTATCCTTCCACCTTTGAGATTACTACTATGTGAATGTTAGTGAGCTAACAAAGACTCCTGATTTCTTGAGAGCCAACAGATAGTCCAGGTAATGTGGCTGCATTTGGGGTGACACCTTGTGTGTGTAAAGCAGTAGAAAATGAGCACATGCATTTCTGATCACTCTGAGTTTGAGCAGGTTGAAGTGGAGGCATGCCTCACTTGAGGACTATTTGCCCTGTGACACACTGCCATTGAGAAGAGCACCTCATCCTATGAGGAATGCATTGGTAGTCAAAACTAATGATGGGGGAAACTGAACTAACAAGAGCCCCACATAGAAATTCACTAGATCTTTCCATCAGCCCAGGGATTGTGTGATCCTAGTGGGTACCGAAAGTCATTTGTTTATGCTGTCTCTCTGTAAACCAAATCAAGCTTGGGAGAATCTGATGAGTAGTCTGGCATGAGCTATTACCAAGGACCCTGCAGCCATTTGTCCCAGGACCTGGAGGCAGTGTGTGGCTGAAGTTTGGGGGCTGTATTGTACCGTCTCTATGAATGAGGAGAGACTGAGAAATCTGCGACATGGAAGGAAAGCTCTGACCCAGACAGAATCGAGGTTGGTTCCTATGAATTCTAACCTATGTACCGGTGTCAATGTCGATTTCTATTTATTGACTTGCAGGCCCAGCCTCTGAAATGAGTCCGAAGTGGTCTGGGCAATCATCACATAAGGGTAAATCATGATGCCTTGAGGGTGTAGATGGGCTGCCACCACTGAAAGGACCTTGGAGAATACTCTGGGGGCCAATGAGATGCCAAAGGGGAGTACTCCGTATTGGTAGTGGTCCTGGCTTAGCATAAATCTAAGGAAGCGTCTATGGTTCGGTATGATTGAGATGTGGAAATATGCCTCTTGGAGGTCCAGGGTTGAGAACCAATCCCCTCTACATAATGCTGAAATGATTATAGATAATGTGACCATCTTCAACTTCTGAGCTTTGACGAATTTGTTGAGCTCTGTGAGGTCCAGTATAGATCTCCAACCCCCCTTTTTTTTGAATGTCAGGAGGTAACAAGAATAAAGTCTCTGCTTCATAGATGCACAAGCACTGGCTCTACACTGAGATGGTGTTGCTCTTGACATAGTATAAGAATCCCCGAAGAAGGATCAGGAAGGGTGTTTGAGAGGTGGGAGGGAGAAGAAATTACTGGAATAGCCAGTATGGACGATCTCCTGAATCCACTTGTCAGCAGTTACCCATTTCCAAGTGCTGCAGAACAGAGTAACAACGCCCCCAAAGGGATGGGAGGGGTTTTCCAGGATGAAATGGCAGTGAGGAGAGTGTTCTACATGTACCTCGACCAACCCATCAAAACTGTCTCTTCAAAGTGGAGGGTTGGGAAGGTTTGTTGAGATCCGGGCATCTGTCATCTGAGGAACCTGGGCTTCTTTCTCTGAGCCTCATATGTTCTCTGCATGCATTGGTGTGGGTACTGAGATGGGTAGGAAGCTGAGTTTTGTGAATGACACTTACATGGGGGCTGAAGATTGTGTTTTCTATTGTACCCAGGTGTGTATGTACCAAGGGATCTAAAAGTGGCCCTTGAATGCTTTAATGTGCAGAAGTAGGAATCAGTCTTTTCAGTGAACAGTGTTGCCCCTTCAAACGGAAGGTCCTCCTCCATCGATTGTATCTCCATGGGGAAGCCAAGAGGTAAAGCCATGAGGACAGTCTCACCACAGTCGTCGTCAATATGGAACAGCCACTGTATGGACTGCAGCAAGTGCTGATTGGAAGGATGTATTTGCCACCAGTTGGCTTTCATTAACTAAGGGAGCTGTTCAATAAAGTAACTTAATTTGGCATTGTTTTGATAGTTATGTTTTGCCTATAGGGCTTGCTAGTTTGCTAGTCTAAACTGGACGATGGCTGAGGACTAAGCTTTCCTGCAAACAGGTCCAGGCTCTTGCAATCCTGATTTTAATGGATGGACTTAAAGTGGTGCTGGCATCCTCTGCAATTCACTGCATCCACGATGATTGAATTGGGGGACAGGTATGAACACAGGAATTCTGTGACCTTTGCCGGTACATAATATTTCTTGCTGCCCTCTTGCAAGTTGACGGGGCACATGCGGGGGTTTGCCATGTCACTTCGGCATGGACCAATAAGACTTCATTAATTGGGAGGGCATCTCTAGAAGATGTGGAGGAATGTAAAATGTCCATCTGCCTATGATGTGACTTGCCCACTTCTTGGAAAGTTATCTGAAGAGTCTCTGTGCCATTTCCCAGAAGAGTTTAAAGTCATCAGCCATAGATGGTGAAGGAGCATCATTGTCTTGCCTGGCAACAATGACAATAATTGGGCCTGAGGAGTGACCTCTTCTTTCTGGTTCCTTCCTTGTCTGCTCAGGGATCTCAGAGGCCCTTGAGGTAGGCCACATTAGAGCCAAATGGGGTCTATTGCCTTTGGGCCTGCTAGAGGTCCCAATACAGCCACTGACCCATAAAAGGGCCTGATGGTTGGAACCATGGTTGCTCACATCAGGGAAGCTGCTTGGAGGAGTGGTATTCCCACTGTTTGTACTGGTACTGAGTGAGATGAGCAACAGAAAACTAGGGCCTCTTGCTCACTTTCTGCTACTGCCGATGACACAGACAGCACACAGCAGAAAGCTGCTGGTGAGACCTGGGTTCCAGGTGGAGTCCGTACTGGGGCCCCGGCACTGAGCAGCGGAGAGTCCATTGCATTCAACACCAAAAGATCAGTGGCGCACCAGAAATCTGGCGTTGTAGAAGATGATGGTACCAGCAAAGGCTGTCGGTGTTGAGAGGCTTGATGCTAGGGTCTGTCACTGCCTGGCACGTTGTCGAGAGGGGTCCCCCTGTGGAAGACAGAGTCCTTTTCACTCTTCTTTTCCTTTTTTAAGGCATGGTCAAAATAAATATAAATGAGTTTAAAAAAGGGGGGTGGGGAGCTTTCAAAAGATGCTAAAATTAACAAATCTCAGAGAATTAATAACCTGCAAACTGACAGCTATTAGCTCCATCTCTAGCCATAGCAGATGAGAGAGAACTGAGGAGGAAATGTCTCCCCCGCCCCCCCCCCCCCCCCCCCGCACTAGCTAGCCTTGTGTCTGGTGGGAACAGTGCCTGTGTGGTTGGTATGGATGGCTACCAAAAATCTTCAATCAGCAGCCCAGTGGTCCAGACATACCTACAGTGGAAGAAAGGGAGGTTAGTGGGTTATTGATTGAAGTAATAATCCATAACTCCAGTGTCTTTATTAAATCCAAGGTTTTTAGTCTAGCAGTTATGAATTTAAGCTCTCAGGCTGATGTGTTGAAAGTGTTGTGCAGGTTTCTGCAGAGGATGAGGACAACTGATAGGTCAGATTCAGAATGATAGCTTTGTGAACAGTGTTCTCCACAGGTGACACTGTGTTTTTAATCTTATCATTTTCCCATGTGAATTCATTCAGGAGGATGGTGATTGACCAGTTTCATCCACATAAAATTGTTATTAGGGCATTTAGTGCACTGGATGAGGTACACCGCAGATTGTGATAGGTATGTGTAGTACCCATGGATCTTGAAAGGGGTGCGGAGGCGTGTTGATCATTGTAGCAATGGAAGATATTTCTACAGGTTTTATATCTATTGTTCTGGCATATTATGGTGCCATTTTGAGTTTGTGTGTCTTGGTCTGTGGGGAGCTTGCATCTGATGTTGAGCTTGGAGACGCTGGAAACATCAACTCAAAGCCACAAAGCAATCAATCACGCCTCATCCTCACAGGAAATCTGAATAACATATTCAAAAGATGAGCTTAAATCCATAGCTGTGCTAGACACTAAAAATCATGGTCTTAACACACACAATGAATTTGTGGCTTATTACAACAATCTGTAAGTCACTAACCCTGCTTTTTATCCTATGACTACAGGGATGTTAAAAGGCCACTTCACCTTGAATGGTCCCGTAGAATATGTGCTAACGACTTATGCTAAACTATCTGTTCCATCTTGTATTTAGCTGCGATGCTCTGAGCAGGTTTTCCAGACCTGAAGAAAAGCTCTGCCTACCCTAGTTCAAAAGCTTGTCTCTCTCACTAACAGACACTGATCTAATAGAAGACCTCCATCCACTTTGTCTCTCACATGGCTAAAACAACACTGTGTACAAGCATTAAAGTTATTTATTTTAAAACAATCAAAAAGTCACCAAAATAATAGTGGAAAAAACAAACACACCACCAACCTCCCATGTACTAGCTTTACATGTAAAGCAAAATTGCTTATACAGAATAAATGACACCAAAATAAACTAGAAAAGAAAACAAAAGTAATACATTTTCTTTTAAGAGTGTGACATATTGTTTCCCTTCCTCCCCCACCCGCCCCCCAATCCCTCTGGAATGTGATCCGTGTAACTTTCCTGTTCATCCTTACAATGTAACTGTATGGTCTAATGCAAAGCATGTCATGTAAGGTGTTTTTGGAATGCTCTTGGCATGTTCTTCATTATGGTTATGGTAGCATGTTTCCTGCAATATCATACATGTGTACAGATATGAAACATGTTCCCAAATGTATTCCATGTGGCTCAAGTGGGGGCAGGCAAACAGCACTGTGTTCACAAGCCTCGAAGAAGCATTCATAAAAGAACAATACAGCTCAAGAACCTTGGCCCAGGAAGGAAGAATCGCCTGACTGCAAGAAACGGGACTGAGGGGCGTTGAAAAGAGAAAAAGACACACTTTGAACTGGATAAGGTTCTTTGCCATGGATTCCAACTTCTAAGCAACACTAAGAACAGAACCCTGCCCAAAGGAGAGGGGGCAGAGACTGGCTAAAATTAATCACATATGGATAAGCTGAACATGACTGAAACAGTGATCTTAGTTTAGAATGCAAGTTATCTTTTATTTGATGGTGATTATCTCTTTGACTGAATTAATATCTGATTTTGCATTGATTTGCCTTATACTCACTTAAAATGACATTTTAATCAATACATTTTTGTTTGTTTTATCTAAAGCAGTGAAATGTTGGGTGACTAAGTGTGGAGGCTTTACTGAGTGCAAAAGCTGCTGCATTTCGATTTGTTAAACTGATGGACCAATGTAAATAAGCAGGCAGTGATTAGTGAGGTGCCCTGATCCCTGCAAAACGGTAGTTCCCAGGGTTGCGTCTGAGACTGGTGGAGTTTGCTGGGGGACTATCCCATGAGTGGCTAGTGAGAGCACACTTCCACTGCCTGAGAGACCGATTATGCAGCGGAGGCTGGGAGTGAGCAGACCAGCAGTGGGGGTTCACACAAGAAGGCGGGGTAAATGGGGGCCGTGGAGGGGCACACTGGTTGGCACAACTGCACACCAGTCCAGATTGCAGGAAGAGAATGTCACAAAGAGCCCTTGGCTTCTTGCCAAGGAGGAGTACATTGAAATCAAGCAAGGGATACTAGAAAGCACAGCAAACCAGCTGATAAAGCTGCTTTAGTGCTGTAAATGAGGCAGACACAATCTAAATGATTGCTGTGTGACACACATTAGTAGCAAGTGACCTGCCTTGGAGCTACACACAGCAGGGGAAGCTATATATGCAGCCTGGTCTTTTCTCTCAGCTAGAGGGAAACTGTAGGTGGCTGGTTTACTTTAGCAGTTTCCTCTGAGGAACGCACTAAAATACCTCATGGGTTCTTTTTTTGCCCTTTCAATGTGTAGAGCACAATGGCAGAAAGACTCAGCCAAGGTTGAGTTTGATGTTTTGTGACAAACCCTCCTAATACAGCTCATTTCAGAGCAAGTGTCTTGAGCTGAAACAAACAGATGATGCATACCATTAGCTCTTGAGTCTCAGTCGCTGGAAAGCACAGGGTTTGTTTACATTGTGTTTCTGTATCCTCCAAAGTAAAGGCTACAAGGGTTTCTTGTATAATGATGCATTCTACTCTCTTCTTAGCTGAATGTTTTTATTTCCTTTATGGAAAGGTTCATGAAAAATCTAAAATACAATAGAGGATTAAACATCCACCCACCCACCCACAAAGTCTTTACCCAAATCATTCACATGATAGTACTACCTTGCAAATTAATGCAGTAAGTGGCTGAAAAAGACCTTTTCAGAATATTCTCACCTACATACAATACTAAATATCATTCAAATGGACTATGTGAAACACTAAAAAAATATACTAATAGAGGTGCCACAACAAATAGTTTAAGGCATGAAGATATGTACCGTACTTTAATAAGTGTCAAGACTTAGGAGTTTGTTCTGAATGTGTGTGTTATTTATGTATGCAATATATTTTTTCCCCTGTGGATCTTCTGTTTACAAAAAGGTATACCGGATTAGCCCCAAAAATAAAAATCTAAAACGGAAAAGGTATTTTTCTACTGTATATGCCAAGATTAGGAAAATAAACTACAGTAATAAAAGACAGAATTATTGGGACTAATAATCACTAGCAGTACTGGTTAATGTTTGGCAATAGAGCACTGAAAGAAAATCCAAACAGAGACATGCTTTTTGAGCATTACCACCTCTAATCTATTAACTTGTAGGAGGGACAGTGAGGAATGCAGGTATAAATGGGCAAAGGAATTCTCCTTCTATTGTTCACACCACAACAAATAGTTCAAAGAACAAAGCATGCATGTTTTATCATGGTAAAGATAGTGTTATCTTGTGTTTGTTTGAAGTATAATTATTCTCCAATGTACCTTGTCACATCTGCCGAATCTTGAAATTTCTAGCTCAGGAAGCTGAGTCCTTCACTGTCCTTATTTCTTTAGAATTGATGGATCCTGGGTTTTGTTGCCTTGCAAGATAAATGAAGTACAAATATGATCCAATTCTTTCCTGTACCAGAATAGAACAATTATTGGTAAAACATGAAGGGTGTTAATGCAACCAACAGAGATAAAAAGATGTTATGCCACCTTTGAAGGCTTAATCCTAAAATCCAAAGGAAGCAGACTACCTTCAACATTTTCACTTAAGAAAAAAAATGTAAACACCCATCTATCTAAGGACCACCCGTAGCGGAAGATCATATTGGATTGCTTTATTGAGTCATTGGATAAGATGCTACTGCAAACTTGGCCATGTTGACATGGCGATTCCTTGATCGCTGCATTGAAACATTGACCAGAAATATCAGTTTCACTCAGGTACAGCAGTGTCATATAAAAGCAGTGCACCTAGGGCAGTGGTTCTCAAGTTTGCGACATACTTGGTGGCGTGTTGTGATTCTATAAGACACACCAGTCCCTCCAGGCCCAATCCAACCATCTTCCTGGCTCTCCATAATGCACTTACTGCTGTGTGGCAACACAGTAATGTGCCCCGATAGTGGTTGAGAATCGCTAGGTTAGGGGACAAAGAGCAGCCATATCAGGCTTTGCATCTTAATTCAAAAGGTTCTGTGTATATTCCATTTAAGAATAAGGATACTTGGATACTTCTGATGAGTAATAGAATAGTTTGACAGAGAAAATCATAAATCACTAGCTGAAGTTAATTGTCTCATATATTGCAAAAAGCATTCCATAGCACACAATCAAAAGACTTTTCTTCATCTATGGATTAAAAAAATACTTCTTTTGGATCAGATCATCATTTGGGGTAAATTAACAATACTCCAGTGGACCTGTATTGATTTATACCAGCTAAGGATATGACTGTGGGTTTATCCTTTTACTTCGGTACTTGTGCTTTGTTGATCCGCCGCATATAAAGATGAATATGAAAGAATGATGGCAAGATGAGTAATAGATGCTTGGCAAGCACCTTCACAAGTATATTGCTGTATAGATTAATTGCAAAATTGGGTAGTGTGCTTTACCATTCTCTGGAATGTGTCTTTTTTCATACTTGCTTCTTGACATGGGGCCGGATGAACTGCATCTGAGGGTGCTGAGGGAGTTGGGGGAAGTGATTGCAAAGCCACTGGCCATTATCTTTGAGAACTCGTGGTGAACGGGGGTGGTCCTGGAGGATTGGAAAAAGGCAAATATAGTACCTATCTTTAAGAAAGGGAAAAAAGAGGATCCGGGGAACTACAGACCGGTCAGCCTCACCTCAATCCCTGGGAAAATCATGGAGTAGGTCCTCAAGGAATCCATCCTGAAACACTTGGAGGAAAATAGAGTGATCAGGAACAGTCAACATGGATTCACCAAGGGCAAATCGTGCCTGACCAACCTGATTTCCTTCTATGATGAGATGACTGGATTTGTGGGTGTGGGAAGAGCCATTGATGTGGTATACCTTGACTTTAGCAAGGCTTTTGATACGGTTTCCCACAGCATTCTCGTCGGCAAGTTAAGGAAGTATGGGTTGGACGAGTGGACCGTAAGGTGGATCAAAAACTGGTTAGATCAATGGGCTCAGCGGGTAGGAATCAATGGCTCGATGTCTGGTTGGCAACCGATAACGAGTGGAGTGCCCCAGGGGTCGGTCCTGGGGCCGGTTCTATTTAACATCTTCATTAATGATCTTGATGATGGAATAGACTGCGTGCTTAGTAAGTTTGCGGATGACACCAAGTTGAGGGGGAATGGTAGATACTCTGGAGGGCAGGGACAGGATCCAGGGAGACTTGGACAAATTGGAACACTGGGCCGAAAGAAACCTCATGAGGTTCAACAAAGACAAGTGCAAAGTCCTGCACTTAGGACGGAAAAATCCCATGCACTGCTACAGGCTGGGGACCGATCACCTAAGAAAAGGACCTGGGGGTTATGGTGGACGGGAAGATGAATATGAGCCAACAGTGTGCCCTTGTTGTGAAAAAGGCCAATGGCATATTAGGCTGCATCAGTAGGAGTATTGCCAGCAGATCGAGGGATGTGATAATTCCCCTCTATTCGACACTGGTCAGGCCGCATCTGGAATACTGTGTCCAGTTTTGGGCTCTCCACTACAGAAAGGATGTGGACAAATTAGAAAGAGTCCAGCGGAGGGCAACAAAAATGATTAGGGGGCTGGGGCACATGACTTATGAGGAGAGACTGAAGGAACTAGACTTATTTAGTCTACAGAAGAGAAGACTGAGGGGAGATTTGATAGCAACCTTCAACTACTTGAAGGATTGCTCCAAAGAGGAGGGAGCTAGGCTGTTCTCGAGGGTAACAGAGGACAGAACAAGGAGAAATGGTTTCAAATTACAGCTGGGGAAGTCAAGGTTGGATATTAGGAAAAACTTTCTCACTAGGAGGGTGGTGAAGCATTGGAATGGGCTACCTAGGGAGGTGGTAGAATCTCCATCTTTGGAGATTTTAAAGGCTCGGTTAGACAAAACCCTGGCTGGGGTTATTTAGGGGGAGTGGTCCTGCTTTTTGGCAGGGGGTTGGACTAGATGACCTCATAAGGTCCCTTCCAACCCTATGATTCTATGATTCTATGACATTCAATTGGAAGTTTGCCTTGTCTTGGAAAACGCTAAAACAACTAACTGGAGGATTCAATGAAAAATGTTATGAAATTGACCATTAAGACCAGTGGAACATAGGTTATTCTGGTATTAGTTTCTGTGTCATCTACTCACATTTCATCTTTGAACTGGAATGTGTGTTCTTCTGGAATTTGTAGGACGCCTAGATTTCCTTGAAAAAAAAAGCCAGTAAAAATAAATAACAAATAAAAGCATTTGTGTTACATGTTGGAATTTTCTATTGCAGAATGACATTGTTAAAAATCTGAGAGAAGACTTACCCTTTTTTGTTATAATTTATAATCACTGATGTTTAATTAGGACTCGGAGTGTATGGAGTGATCAGCTTTATCTGACTAACAGTTGCTTCCATCTATTACCAAATTCAGAGAAGGGTAGTTGAACACAGGAGCTATATTTTAGTTGGAAGTAAGCAATATAACTGAATTCAATTCTCTTAAATACTGTATCTGCTTCCAACTCAAGCTGTCAAAGACTGATGTTGTAGAAACTTTTATTTCTTTTCCAGTAACAGCTGCACTATCAAATAGAATATTTCAGCTCATGTAATATATTGCATTATCATACCTTTAATGAGTACCTCTAAGACATCCCAGAAAATGTCTGAGGAGACTCTACCATTGTCATTTAGTTCAAAACACTGTCAAGAAAGCCAATATGGCATTTGGGAATGGTATATTATTTTTAAAAAGAATTAGGTGGATTTGGACAATTGTTAACTTTACCTTTGCTGATTTAATGCCAGGCTCTGTACATAAAAATAGTTTTAGGGTGTATCAAATAAAATTCCTCTCAAGATGCACTTTTTATTTTATAATTTTTATTACAGGTGGATTTAATTACACTTGCTTTATTAAAACATAGATAAAACATAGATATTACTAGTCTGATCCTGAACTTCTTACCCAGGTAAAAACATTCACACACAAGTTTGCCAAAGTAAGAACTGTAGACTGGATATTCCCTTCAGAGGCTGAGCTTGTTTATACTAATGAATGCTTAGGAAAGACGTAATTCTACTGCTTCCACAGGCTAAGCCTAGATTTGGAAGCAGAATCTTTAAAAAATGTCTAAAACCTGGTTTAATTTCACCGGATGATCTGCAACTCATATGGTTAAGATAGTTTTCCTTTATCTAGACTTCCTGATATTTGTATTTTGGGATCTGTAGACTCATAGACTCATAGACTTTAAGGTCAGAAGGGACCAGTACGATCATCTAGTCTGACCTCCTGCAAAATGCAGGCCTCAAGACCGCACCCACCCACTCCTGCAATAGGCCACCAACCTATGACTGAGTTATTTACCTCCTTAAATCATGATTTAAGGACTTAAGATACAGAGAATTCACCGGTAGGTGAGCCATGCCCTGTGCTACAGAGGAAGGCGAAACACCCCGAGCCCAGGCCAATTAGCCCTGGGGGAAAATTCCTTCCCGACCCCAAATATGGCGATCAGTTAAACCCTGAGCACGTGGGCAAGTCTCAACAGCCAGTTATCCAAGAAACAATTCTCTGTAATAACTCAGAAACCATCCCATGTACTCTCCCCTCTTAGGCCACTTGTAAATCCACCACACGTAGCCAAATATCAGTCAATTTCCAAAACAGGCTAATCATACCATCCCCTCCATAAATTTATCAAGCTCAGATTTGAAAGCAGTTATGGTTTTTGCCCCCACAACTCCCCTTGGAAGGCTATTCCAGAACTTTACACCTCTAATGGTTAGAAACCTGCGTCTAATTTCAAGCCTAAATTTCTTGATGGACAGTTTATAACCATTTGTTCTGGTGTCCACATTGGTGCTGTACTCAAATAATTCCTCTCCCTCCCTGATATTAATCCCTCTGATGTATTTATAGAGAGCAATCATATCCCCCCTCAGCCTTCTTTTGGTTAAGCTAAACAAGCCAAGCTTCTTGAGTCTCCACTCATAGGGCAGGTTTTCCACTCCACAGACCATCCTTGTAGCCCTTCTCTGCACCTGTTCCAATTTGAATTCATCCTTTTTAAACATTGGGGACCAGAACTGCACACAGTATTCCAGATGGGTAAGGTGTGTAGTTCCAATTCCTTTCTCTTCTCCTATTTAAAATATTTAAATACAGCCTGATGTTTAGTCTCCCCCCTTTTTTTTCTTTATAAGAGCCAGTATTTTTGGCTGACCCTGTAGGAGTCCACATATTTTAGACATAACTCAGTTTAATATTTACTTCATTTTTACAGTTATGTCTATCCCTTGGTCTAGATTCTTTAAACAATTTAAAACACATGTTTAATCCCTATATATAAATACATCATTAAAAAAGGGAGTCCAAAGACCCACATATTCAAAAGTAGCTAGTGATTTTGGTTGCCTCCATGGTTTGGATGCCCAGGTTCTGACATCTTGAAAGGGGTCTGATTTTCAGAAATAAGATATCGCAAGTTGGACATCCAAAAATATCATTATTTTTGAAAATGTAATAATCTATACACTGAGAATAACCTCCAGCCCACATACACAAGCCATGAAAAATCTGAAGAAAGGATAAAGCTTGCAATGTCATAATATCCCTTTTTGTCCCAACTTTATTAGTTCACAGTTGGGAATGAGAAAAACTGCACTGAAGGCATTTCTAGGTGATCTAGAAGATAGACTGGGGGACAGATTCTCAGGCCTGCTCCATGCCACTCTGGTAGCTCAAAAGGAGTGAAGACCAGGTGTAATTCCCCAGCTAAGCATACCTTTGGTGTAAAGGAGCCATGAGCCCTTAAGAAAGAAAAAACATTGAGTGTGAAGGGAGGCAGAAAAGTTTGGTGGCCAGAGTCTTGTCTCCAGTTATACCCAACTTGCAAGTAGTCCCTTAGGGACTGTTATCATGTAGTGCAATTTAGGGTGGTTCCTAGGCAGCTCTGAACTCAGTGGGTCAGACAATCAGGGCCCCAAACCAAATCACTTACAGATTCCCACTCTGCTGTGCTCTGTGAAAATGGAACACAGTAGAGAAACTGCCCGAGTGTCTATGCGATAAATAAATCTGTTAATCTTTAAAAGTGCCACAGGACTCTGTTGTTTTTCTACAATAGACTAACACAGCTACCCCTTTGGAATATGCTGATTTTGTTGTACCAAGCCCAATGCTATTTATCATGATGGATTGTTGTCTCACCCACAGCCCACAGAAGTGAATGGGACTGCTCATAGATGGCTCTGCTTCTTTCTTGCTGAATGTTCTCAGAGGCTGAAGTAGCTCTTCCTCTTCAAGGACGCTGCCTGGTGAGTTTCACACGTTTCCGGGTTGTCTCCCTTTTGATTGCATGCTTATGGTATCATTAGAAAGGTCAGTAGGGTGGGCCATGATGCTTACAGTATTCTGATGATATCCAAATTCCAAAGAGGTAGCCGTGTTAGCCTAATTCAGCAAAACAAACAAGGAGTCTTGCAGCACTTTTAAAGACTAACAAATTTATTTTTCACATGAACTTTCATGGAGAGTGGAATTTGACTCCATGGAGAGATCACACTTTGTGACATCCAGGCCCCCTCTCCCTCTCTCACCTTACTCTGCCAGAGCTGCTGAATACCCAGGCTGGCATTTGGGGGAGGCTGGGACCTGGATCAGCACTGGCTGGCTTACCCCGCAATCTATGTAAGGTTCAGATGATGCTTGTAGGTGGGAAGAAGTGACTGGAAGCTATAGCAGGTTATCCTTTGGAAAGCATGGCCACTATTTGTAACTCTTGTTTGCAATTGGGGGATTGTATTGAAAAAACTCCAGTTGCTGGTGGATGATCATTTCTTTGGTTTGCAGACCTTGCTATAGTGATCCTGGCCTTGCTCACCTCAAAAATGGATTGCTGTAACACACTCTAGCTGAGGCTACACTTTAAGCCAACTCAAATACTGTATTTAAGGTAGTGGAGAAGATGACAGTTCATTTGGTAAGTGGTGTATCTCACTAGTACTGCAGGGTCTGCACTGACTGTCTAGTGGTTTCCAGGTGGTGCTTAAAGTGCTGTTTATTTATTTTTTAAAAACATAGAAACCCTAACTGGCTTGGGACCCGCTTGTCCTCCCAAACCACGCTGTCACCACCTCAGAATCTCTTCAGTCTAAGAAAGGGAGCTATCAGTGAAGCGTTCTCTGAGATGAGTCCTCCCCCCTCAGCGTGCTGCAGCTGATGTTTAATTTTGAGGACATAGTCTATTAGCTTACACCTTGGGGGAAGGAGAGAATAGCTGGGAACTAACATTTGTCAGGGAGGAGAGTTTTCATTTGCTGGTGGGTTAGCTGCTATGTTTTGTAGCTAGTTTGACTTGACTGGTATTTTTTCACAACGACATCAAAGGCACACAGAGATGGATGCCTTGTTGAATATCGAATTAGAACTACATATCCAAGCAGGAAGAAAGTTCCGGTAACTGTATGTAGAGTGCCCAGCACAGTAGAGCCCTGATCTCAGTTAGGTCTTCCAGGTACCACTATAATACAAATAATAACCGAGAATGCTCCACCACTAGCCACCTTCTAATTATGGGTCAGATCACAAGAGCAGGAACATTTCCAATCCCTCATACCCACATGTACCCTCACAAAAAACTGCCAGCTGCATTCCTCAAGCCTCCTTTTTCCACACCAGCCTGCATAGCATATAAGAGACTACGGAGAGTGCCAGCCGTTATCTGGCTTCATTGTGCTGGAGAACACAAAGCAAGTAGGACAGCCAGTGCTTTGGTGGGGGGTAATGTCTCTTAGTGTGTTCCAAAACCCCTGCCCGCAAGCCAGCAAACAGAGCAGTTCTCGGTAATGTTTTATATGTGCAGACAGTGACATGAGGAGTATGGCAATGGATAATCAGCCTATGTCTGTTCCTATAAGGACACGTGCAGAGGTTCTCACAGCCCCTCGTGTAGCTCAGGCTTTCTGAGCATTAAACAGAAAGCTTAAGGGTTACTTGAAAAGTTAAAGCATTTCCATCTCACAAATTAGTATGTGTTTAGTTTGAAAATGTTTAAACGTTTAATGAGATTATAACAGGAGTTAAACACTAAGGGCAAAATTCTGCCCCTCACTTAGACCTCTGCTGAGGGCAAAATTTGTTCCTTAAAAAGATACTGATTTTTTAAAAACCCCATTGTATCATTCCAAAAAAATTACTAAAAAAGTCATTTACTGATTTTCATTGTTGTTACTTCTAATAATGGAAAAGCAGATGATTGTAGAACAGAAAGATTTAGTCATAGAAAGCCTGATTCACCTTAAAGGTATAAGGATAAAGTGGTTTCATGTCAACAACAAACAAAAATCCTACAGAAAGACTTTACTCCTTTAATAAATAATGTATTTTATTGCATATGGCTATTAAGGAGAGCATCCATGATCAATACAGACTAAATACAATACACTAGTCTAGTTCCATTTATTCTTGTCTCCAGCAGCATCACATTTATCTTTATATACAGCGTGTACATTGGAAGACACAGCAAGATAAGTTAAGTCTCTTGTCATATCACAATAGCAAGAAATATATTTAACATCTTGATATCCAGAAACGATACGTACCCAAAAAGAAAACACTGCTTAATAACTATTAAGGTTATATAGCAAAAAATATTTTAAATTTAAGGTAAGTCAGGCAAAATGTACAAAGACCCAATATACATTGTGAAGTGTTAGCAAACATAACATTTATACATTTTGGTTCCATTCTGTAAACTAAATCAAGAATGTAAATATTGCATATGCCTTTTGTGAAATATACAGGATAGAGGAGAACTGAGTACATCATCAAGCTTTTTTTTTTTAAGTTGATGTATGAATATTAACCATTTATTAAAGTGGCATGATTTTACAATTGGTACAGAGGGCTACTTTGAAGTAGAAGTTAAAACACTGCATTCAGCAGGTATCACATTCAGTGCTACTGTTAGGTAGAGGGAGGGGCGGTTATATAGCAAATGTCAACAATTGTATTTGTTTCAGGTCCATAACTGAACAAGTACTAACTTCAAAGATTTTTTAAAAGATTTAACAGGTTTTTTAAAAAAACAAATAAGCACATTTAAATTGATCTTAGATCGATAGTGTACAGCCTATGCATTGCTCTGTTGCGAGATCCCAGAAAATTACACAGAAAAAAAAGATGTGCTGCAGGGTGGAAAAGGGATTAGTTTACATTCATCTTTGTCTTGTAATACAATCCTCTGTTCTAGAAGTTCAGCACATAAGGAAGACTTTGCATTGCCATTATATTTGTAAGACATTGACTCTTGTCTTCCTTTAAAAAAAAAATTATATAATGCATTGCTTATAGTGATGTATAGGTTCTCCACTTATTACAGAGTTAAAAAAAAATTTTAAAAAACCCCACACAACTCAAATGACAGCATAATACTTACACGACTATCTGAGCAGGCACTGGGGAAGTACCTTTCAAAACCATTTTATATGAACTTTTATCAAAGAAGCAACAAGGTGATACGACATTCTTTTAGGCTATGTACACGCTGGAAAGTTTTGCTGGCGTATAGCCACCGCAACAATTAAATCACTGTTGTATCTTCACGGTCTCCTTCTGTCAATGGATTGCATTCACACTGTCAGCTATCCACAAAGTAACACTGTGGATAGCTATCCCACTCTGCAACTATGCAGGGTGCTTTGGGAAGGGTTTGCAATGCCTCATGGGACAGGCACTGCATCACGTGATGAATGTTGCATCTGAGTCTTGCATCCCACAGCCAAACTGACACTGCTGAACACAGACACCAGAAGCCCACAGAGGTGGGGGCAGCTAAACAAGGTCCCCCCCCCGCCCCCCCGCCAACCCCCTATCATAGTCAGGTCCAGTGCACCCATGAGCACGGAAAAGGACAGTCCCTGCCGCCCTCGCTGGCTCTGCATGGCACATCAAGAGTTACGCCCTCCCCTGTCGTTTAGGGCAGGCACGCAGCACTGCTTTTCGCTGTGCTGGGAAGTGAGGTCTCCATGGTTAGCATGAGTTACTTGAAAACTTCCTGGGACTTTGAAAGGGGAGGGTTGGAGGCAGACGGCTGCAGGCAGCTGAGCTCAAACTGCTGACCAGAGCGGCACTTCTGATGGCATGCTGGGATATAAGGGGACTATTTTTAGTGATATAACCTAAGGGCAATGTCCACACATGCTTTCTCACAAGAACTTTGCCAAAAAAGGCCTTATGCCTCTTGTCCACGTGGTTTTATTATGTCGACAAAACAGGGCAGACAAAAGGGCCATTGCAGTGTGTACGCCAGGATTTTTTTTGCCAACAAAATCTTCTAGTGTGAACAAGGCCTTAGTCTGCCGCAACAGCTGTAGGCGACATTTAGATAACAGCCACCACACATCACTGGTATTTCCAGAATACTGAAAATTATTTTAAAAAGGGGGGGGAGAGGCATTATTTAAAAACTCTGGGTAAGTGGCTGCAACTTTTATTTTTCGCTTTAATTATGCCTTTATCTGGAATGCTACTTCCTGGTAACAGGCAAATATTACTGTTTTCTGGATGGCATAATAATACATTAGAATAAACATTTCAATCTGCCCAATACTTATTACCATCCTTGCATTCCTAGCATGCCTAGCTGGATTTTTGGTTCTGAGAAATGCAGCTAAAACAGGGTCAATTGACAAATATGAGCTTGTAAATAGCAGAAAAGGCGTTTGCAATTTGAAGTACCTACATAAACACCTACTTAGAGAGGATTAAACAAGTGTGTCAAAGGTAAAAAGACCCCCCACCCCACCCCCACCAACGTAGTTTGATTATTTTAACTTACTCTGCTTCCGTTACACATTTTATAACTAATCCGAATCTTTCATCAAAATCCGATCCACAAAGTTTCATTTCATTTTCGACTTTTCAGTGCCCACACTGGGCTTTGTCTGATAAGTAAACACTGCAGCTAGTAATTTAGAACCAACCAGCAGCTGAGCTGTATACTTTAAAAAGTTCAGTAAGGCTGAATTGTTCTTGAGAAATACTCAGCATAGACATAAAGGAGGTCCTGTTACACACCAACAATACATATCCGGCTTTACTTTGAAGTGAGGTAGTACTGTGGTAGGCTTGAATTTATGCCAGTAAATACCAGATTTTACTGCTTTTGCAGGTGTTTGCAGAGTCCCCTAATATGTTGAAGAATAAATACAGTGCGTCTCTGCAGAAAAAAGAAATGAAGGCATTGGCCTTAAGTTAAAGAGGCCGGTTGAAGAGTTCCACATTTCTAAACATCTTGAATAAAGTCTGTCAAAACAGCAGCACAATGATATTGTAGATGTCAATGACAGGAAATGAGTGAGGCAGGTTGCTCTCCCTTCCTTGCTGACTTGTTGTCCAGTATAGTCCATAACTGTTTTGAAAATTAAGTAACTGTCCAGACCAACAACAAAAAATAAAGTAAACCGTAAGCAGCTTTAGATTTTAAAAAACATAAACCAAGCAGCTTCTTTCAACGTTGTACTCTGTTGTTTGAGGTCATGGTGATAAAAATAACTCCTTCACTCTGGAGGAGGGAACAAAATGAAACAAAGTCAATAAATATCGGAAAACAAATCAACGTGTTGATTTAAAAACCATACAGAAATTATTTTACCTTTATGCCATTCTTTAATGACAAAAAAGGTAATAAGAACTACCTATAAAAATATTCTTATATACCTCACATGGTACTACACAGAGGAAACGGAGTTCAGGAGCATTTTCCAACTTCATACGGTTTTGTTTTTATGACTGCCAATGATAACTGTTCAAACCACCAAACATGTGATTTGGGGAGGAAAATGGGAGAGGAAATGAAAAAAATTCCCCCATTCTTTTCTGAACAGCACTGGTTTATATTAATAGTAAGATACAAGTTCTAGAAAATATATAGAAACAACAATTTTCAAACTAGTTGGAAGCTATCTAGTGGAGTCTACTTCCAGATACTGAAAAACAAGATTATCCTGACACTATTTTGTATGAAGGGCAAGGCTTCTCAAAAGATAAACGAGTACATAATGGACAATCATCATCTGACTTAATTATTTCAGTTACTAAGAAATCTACTGTGCCAGAAGACCTAAAACAATTTGTCACTGGAAAGCAAAATGGCCAACCCCCTCTCTTCTCCCTCCCGGCCCCAAAAATCACCCATACCAACCAAAAAAGCTATCCTCTCCTTTACCTTTCATAGAATAAATGCATGGAAAGAACGGCTGTTGCCTAAATAGCTGCCCCAAAGGGCCAAGCAACATTATACAGTATATTTTTTAAAATCTCGTTTTATTTTAAGTGAGTCACCCTGTTTTAAAGAACCTAGCTGAATTTTGTCTGATTCTTTTATTATAAAGAAATAAAAACAGGTATGTACCACTGCCATACAGAGACATCATCATATTCCTTAACTCACAATTTTAAGAGGTTTGTAACAATGGCTGTTAAAAAAAATTCCGTAATGTGTCACTTTTCTAAATATTGATTGCTTTTAGCTTGTTATTATTGAGGATACATAACAATTAACAGAAATTGGAGATTTTGTAAATAGTGTATGTGTAGTACAGTATCAGATAATATGAATGCAAAATCATGTTCATATTAGATACTCATTGCTTAATTTTATCTTTGCAGCGACACTTAGTTTTAAAAGCTCTAAGGAACCTGTAACTTGAAGGTGAACTGCGTAATTTTTGCCAACAATTAAAGGCTGTCTGTATAATACCAGGAAGAAACAATCATATAGGTGTTCAGAAATGTAGGCCTCAATCCAGAAAGACTTCAAAGCAAAAATCCTTGTTAACTCTGAGTGGAGTTTTGCCTGAGCATGGACATCAGATCAAGGATGTCGTTGTCAATGTACTTCATCATGTATTTATTAATTTTGGGATGTATAGTAAGTGTAAAAACAAATACAAAGCTGATACATAAGTTACACACATAACCTGAATAATTAGCTAAATGTACATATAGTATTTACATAATTTATTTTCTCTGCATTAATTTCTGATTAACCAAACACCATGGCTGGTTACAAAACTACATAAAAAGCAAAGGCTGATACGGCTTTGCATTTGTATGAATTCTAAGATTGCTGCGAAACCTACTATTAGCAATTTTATCCAAGAAAAGTAACCTGTTGAAATCATTTGGAGCTCCTGAATGTTCAGCACTTTTCAAAGTCAGGCTACTACTTATTTAGGTGCCTAAATATGAACTTGAATCCTAAATTTATGCACCCGTTTTTGAAAATTTGGCCTCTGCTTCAAACCTTAAAAACCCAGTTTAGTTCTAGTTACAGATAAAACAAACCCACAAACATTATGACTATGGAGGAAGAAGACCAATAGCCAATTAATCTGGGTGAGGATTACAAACTTCAAAAGGAACATGTAAATTAATGATTTAGAGGAGGGTAAAGGAGATGCTCTTATTTACATGCTCTCATAATACAAGAACAAGGAAATTTTAAATTGAAAAGATAAAAATAATCTTTAATATAATACATAATTAACCTGAGGAATTCGTAAGATACAAAAAACTTATGATAACAGTGCAATGGTTCACCATTCTGTGTCTTATAAGAAAAGGAAACGAGTGTGTTAAGCACCTAACTGAAGATCCCCCTGCATATTAAAAAAAAAAGCTGCAGCCAAGGAGGCTGACACCCAAGGCCATGTGGCAAGCGACTTAAAGGAGCGAAAATAAGGAGCTCCTGGGGAGCCTTATATTTCAAAAATCATCCGGGGACTGGAACAAACCTGTTGTGTGGGGCGTCAGCATAGTGTGCTGCATTTTGTTACAAGTCTGTGTGAGTCTACGACAGGGCTTGAAAAATGTGCTGCCCAGCTAGGAGCAAGCCCAAGAGCTAAGGCACCTAGCTGATGGCGCTGCGGGAAGGAAAAGCCCCAAGCCTCCCTGTCACCAAAAGAAGAAAGCTGCTGACACCACTAGTTTTGGTGGCGCTGTGGAGTGAAAAGGCGCCCCCCCCGCGCATGCTGCTGTAAAAAAGTCACTGCTCAGGGCACTTTCCCCAGTGGTGGGGGAGCAGCGGTGCTGAAAGTGTCAGCATTGATGGGGGGGGGGGGTGTTTTTAGGCAGTGGGAACGTTCTGCTTCCTAAGCACCATGGTGCAGCTAGGCACCACAGTCAAATTTCTGAGTGCCATGGTGACATGGCACCTGGGACTTGTCAAGCCCCCGTCTATGAGGAGAAAGAGTCGCTTCTTGGGATAGAGCATGCAGGCCTGGTCAGATCCTTCTGTAAAGAGACTGTTTTGCATGCCGTTTTGTTCCAATGTTGTGTTTAGGGAAGCGGGAAGTGTTTGCAAATAAAAAAGCAACACTAAAAACAGCCTGAATCTGGCTATGCCCACACTGCTGGCAACCTTGTTGGCAATGCAGGATCAATTCTGCAGGACTGATTGAGCGGCATTCGTGACCTGCTCAATTGATCCTGGAAATTGACACCATTAATACATCCCTGCAAGAAAAGTAAGACTGCGACAACCAGAGGGCATTTCCCATCACCCCGATGCAGTGGAGATGCCACGGTAAGTAGAAGTTAGTAAGTCGATGGGAGATATGCTAGCTATATAGAGTAGTTTGTGTATCTCCCATCAACTGTGCCGAAATCCACCGACAGCGTAGAGCAGACCTCTGTAACACTGATTTTTTATCTACGCAGAAGCCATCCTGTGATGCCCAAATTTTGGCTACTGTTCAAACGGGCAACAGTATATCTGAGGGCAATAGCTTCATAGAATTTAAAAGGGGATCAATGTTTGTGGTCTATATAGATAATAAGAATAACCCTGGTTAAGGAGTTAGGACTTCTGTACAGAAAAGAACATAGACACATGATGACGCAGTTTCTGCTTTGGGAAGGTTATTCCAAAACTGTCCATGAGCTGTCTTCCACCTTCCTCAGAAGCATCTAGAACTAGTTGCTTCCAAAAACAGGATGCTGGTCCAAGTGGTCTGATCTAATACAGCAACTGATCTTATTAAGAGCTATCACTGGTCTAGATTTTGTCCTACCTGAAAAATATTTGAAGAAACCTTTGTAAACTACAATTTAATTTACATGTACTGAGGAATATCGTAATGCATATGGTGAGTAAGCAGCTTGTATCTTATTGCCCTGTTAGAGACACTTATTCAGAAGAATAATTTAGGAATCTGACACATAATAAAGTGTACTTGTACAATTATCTGAAGTGTGAATAAACAAGATACTCAAGTGTGTGCCTCTGATGATTCTACTTACATGCTTAAATTTGGGCATGTGTTTAAAGTATGTTGCTCAACTGGAGTCTTAAGGCCTGATCCAAAGATCAATAATGACAGTGAAATGGTTTCTATTAAATTTAGTGGGCTTTGGATCAGCCTGTTAATGAGGAAAGGAAAAGGAAAAAACAAACACTCCCACACAGGGTGCCATGAGAGCCACATCAAACTTCTTGTTGCTGCTTCAGAGGAAGCCATTTACTGCTTGCCTAAAATAAAGGTACCAGTTTCTGGCAAGTACTAGTCATCTCATATGCAATCACAAGCACCGATTCAGCAGCACTTAACTATGTGCTTAACTTAAGCATTTACAGAAATTCCATGGATTACAGTGGGGCTACATACACACTTACAGTTAATTGTACAATCTCAAGTGCTCTGCTTACTTGGGGCCAAAATTTCCAAGCTACAAGGCTATGTCTACACTGGGTAATTTAAGTCAACTTTAACTAAGTCGACTTATTCCAAAGGGGTAGCCGTGTTAGTCTATTGTAGAAAGACAACAGAGTCCTGTGGCACTTTTAAAGACTAACAGATTTATTTATCGCATGAGCTTTCGTGGGAGAAAATCCCACTTCGTCAAAGCGTCTGACGAAGTGGGATTTTCT
>ML685802.1:15285230-15297580 GCA_007922175.1 Pelusios castaneus
ATCTTCAAAGCGTCTGACGAAGTGGGATTTTCTCCCACGAAAGCTCATGCGATAAATAAATCTGTTAGTCTTTAAAAGTGCCACAGGACTCTGTTGTCTAAGTCGACTTAGTGCGTCTCCACTTAAAAATAAAGTCAACTTAAAGGGGAACTTAAAAAGTCGACCTAGAACGTCCACACTGGACGCCTAGATCGACTTTGTGGGGCTTAGGGGGACCTAGGGCAGGTCCACGGGGGCAGTGGGGGCACCCCTTGCCCAATGCCAGGGGGCTCAGCCTTTGCCCCATTGTACCTAGGTACAATGGGGCAAAGGGGGACAAGGACCCTGGCAGGGCATAGGGGCAGGGCTCTGCCCTGCCGTGTGGGGGGGCATGCCAGGCTCCCTCTGTGCCCCCCCCCAGGAGGGAGGGAATTGGTGTAGCCCTTGGGTAGCCGTAAGTCGACTTAGGGCTACCCCATGGCTACACTGGCTTAAGTCGACTCTAGGGAGACGACTTAAGCCTTAGGTCTACTGGAAAGGAGGTTGAATAAAGTCGACTTTATTTTCCTTAAGTCGACTTAAGCAAGCTGCTTAAATCGACTTTATTTTCCTTAAATCGACTTAAGCAAGCTGCTTAAGTCGACTTAAGGAAACTGTAGTGTACACGCAGGGTAAATTAAGTCAGCTTAAGCAAGCTTAAGTCAACTTAATTTACCAGTGTAGACGCAGCCCTAGAGAGGTTCCTGACTGCCTCCACAAAGGGGAAATTAAATACCTTAATCAAAGCATCATACATAGTCCCTCCACCCAAATGTAACATGCAGCAAGAGGAGCTGCAGATAATGCAGTATCCACTTAATATGGTGATTGTATCCAGTGGGGAGAAAAAAAGACTGAAAATCACAATCAGTAACAATAAGCCAAAGCAAAGCATATTGCATGGAGGAAAAACACCATGGATGTTTAAGGGACTCATCTCTGTCTCTATACATGGGTTAAATAAATATAATAATTGGAAAATGTATGCATCTGATTGGCCCTGGATATAGGGTTCACACAAATCTATCAAAATACAAAACCTGATATAATTTCTACTACCTACCTTGTTTGCTACAAATGGTTTTGGAGCATATGAAGAAGAGAGCCACAATTACAAGATCATGGTTCCCAAAACTACCAAATTGGTAAAACTCTTTCAAGGTGAAATGTGTTCAAATTGCATAAATGCTTCTCCTGGGTGCATAAAGCAGTAAATAACTTAAATAAAAAAGTGTAATAGGCCTTAATTCCTAAAAATGAATACATTTCTCATCTACAGATTGATACACATGTGGCTCAATACAAAAGACATTATTGGTAATTTACAACAAATACATTTATTTGAGAGTGGTGTAATCTAGTAAACAGGACAGCAGATTGGGACTTAGAATATCTGGGTTCTAATTCCAACTCTGCCACTGGCTTGCTGTGCAACTTCTGCCATGTCACTTCACCTCCCTTTCCCTTTAATTTTCCTTCTATCCTTCAGCAGTCTTGTCTATTTAGGTATTTTGCAAGCACACTAACAAGTGGCCCCCATTGAAATCACTAGAATACCTCATGACAGTGACATTAAGAGTGTGTGCGCGCGCACGTGCGATCATATTCTCTAGCTGCTGGTGCCTAGCACAACAGGGCCCTGACAGGAACTGGGGCCTCCAAGCACATACTATATTGCAATGATGTTATGTCAAAGGAGAATGAAACAAATGTTTAAACTTTCTGATCAGTCCACAGAAATATAGGTCAGAGACTAAATCATGACCTTACTTCAGCCCTTAAACATGTTCCTAACTAACTTGTTGAATAACTTTAAGTGAGTAGCCCTACTGAACTGAATAAGACCATTCATGTGCTTAAAAGTTCCAGGGGGGTAGCCGCGTCAAGTCTAGTTCAGCAAAACCAACGGAGTCCTGTGGCACTTTTAAAGACTAACAAATTTATTTATCGCAGGAGCTTTTGTGGGAGAAAATCCCACTTCGTCAGACGCTTGACGATGTGGAACTTACAGAATGGGAGGAAAATAAATGCAGGGAAGTGTAAGCCATAGGGTCAGATCAGACTGTTTCAGCAAATCAAAGCAGTTGTTTAGAGAAAGTGCAGAGTTGGAATTCATATGCAAATTTGACACTGTTGCTTTAGGCTTAAATAGAGATATCTCCTGGCTTTCTTATTACAAAAGGTGATTTGGCCTTCTCTTTACCTCTACCTCTCCTCCTTCTAATATGCTGTTCCACACAGTTTGAATCTAAATAACTGCTTTGATTTGCTGAAAGAGTCTGATCTGATCCTATGGCTTGCACTTCCCTGCATTTATTTTTCTCCCATTCTGTAAGATCCCCATCTTCAAGCATCTGATGAAGTGGGATTTTCTCCCATGAAACCTTATGCGATAAATATATTTTTTAGGGTTTTTTTTTTTTTAAATGCCACAAGACTCCTTGGCTATGTCTACACTGGCAGTTTAAATCAACTTAAGAAGGCTTCAGTCGACTTAAACAAAGCTGCGTCCACATTAGGCTTTCATTAAGTCGACTTAAGAAACTCCTTAAGTCAACTTAATGAAAGCTTAAGTCGACTTAATAAGAACCACCTGGTAGGTCGACTTAAGCCTGCTTAGGTCGACCTGACCCGTCTTTAGGTCGACCTAAGCCCAGTGTGGACGTTTAAGTCCACTTTGTTAAGTCGACTAAAGGCAGTTAGCTCAACTTAACAAAATGAACTTAGTCCACGTCCATGGACAGCACTTTGTTAAGTCGACTTAATAAGTCAATTTTAAGTCGACCTTATTAAGTCAATTTAACAAAGTCGATCTAACTTTTCCTAGTGTAGACATAGCCTTGATTGTATGTGCTTAAAGTTAGCCACGTGCTTAATTAGAGGGTCTCTGTAAGTCAAATTTAATGGGACTGCACATGTAAGAAAAGCAAAAGGGTTGGCCCTTGATCAAAGGAAAAGGTTTAAGACTAGCTAGGTCAACGAACCAATTCTTAGACTATGCCTTGGGCCTGGTCTACACTAGAGAGAGTTGTAGACAAAACTGGGCTGGTGTACGCACACTGCAACCCTCTCCCTCCCCTGCTCCCCCCACCAGGTGGCTGGGCAGGGCTGCCTGCTGACTTCTTGTCTTGACTGACAGGACCGCTGTTTTTTCGACAAAATCAAACCACTTTGATGAGGGGTGCAGGGCTTTTGTCAGCATAGTTAAGGCAACACAATGTCAGTGTAGACCTCCTTACAGTGGTGGTGGTGTTGTCATTCTTGTCAATTTCAACACTCTGCTAATGCAGGTTTTTGGGGGTTTGGTTTTGGGGGGAGGGGGGGGAGGGTGGAAGGGTATTTCACAGCTCTATAACTAGAGCAGTGAAATTGACTAGGAGGGTGGGGTGCCTGGTGCCCACTTCCAGCTGGGAGCAGGGCAAGAAGTCCCAGCTACTGCAAGCCCAGGGCGGCTGGACCATGGCTCCCAGATGTGATCTGGGACTTGGGAAGCTGTTGTCTGGCTCCCAGCTGGCATCACAGAGGACAGGAGCCCTCATGAGGCTGCCCCCAGCTCCTGGTTTGGACCAGGAAGGGAGAGAAGTCCCCTTCTGGCTGAGAGCAGGAGTGGGGAGACAGCCACCAGGGAGCTTGGGAGCTGAAAAATGGGTGTCTCAGCTCCCCAACACTGCCCTTTAAGTCAGTAAAAGAGCTGCTGCAAGCTCTGTGGACATTAGCCACTGCTGTGATTCTAGAGATAGCTGTAAGCTGACGTATCTTATGCTGACTGTGCTTTTTTAAAGTGTAGACAAGGTCCTAGTCTGTTTACCTAGACTACATCGTCTTAAGAAATTACCATACAAGTGTTGAATCTAATCCACATCATTCAATCAAAATATAATTAGCTCTATTTCTAGTATTAAACCACTGGGAAACAGACTAGTCACTTTGAAGTATTCATAAAAGAAGACCTGAGCCAGATTCTGCCCTCAGATGCTAATATCCAATTTAATTTACTATTACTATTCCTCTTCAGTATGAATTCACCGTAAATTCTCGCTCAGAGCATCAGATGCACATGGGCTCAAACATTCCTGCATGACCCAAACTATTGAAGACAACTGGAGAAATCCTGTTCTCAGTTACAGGTCTGCAATGTCATTAATTTCTACTTCAGTGGGGTTGCACTCCTATAACTGAGAGCAGTTACTAGCTTAAAGCTTACCGCTTTTCAGCAGTGTTTTTGGTCTCCATGAAAATATTTGAAAACATCTGCCCACCTGCCCTCCAATCTAACCCCCATGTAAACAGGGTCATCCTTGAAGGGGTTGGGGGAAGGCACCAGCGTGGCGGCCATCAGGGCCTACAGCTCCATCCCCCTCCACCCCCACCATTGCCATGCCAACCTGCCAGACAGCCCTGCAAATAAGCTTTACTCCTGCTTTTTCTGTGAACAGGTAAATAAAGCCAGTTGCATATTATCCAAATGTATTTAAGATTAATAATCAAAGCACTAGTGTATCTGATGAGTATATTTTTATTTCTCATTTACAATACAGAGGCCCTTGTTCCTTGCCCTACCCCAACTAATATAACACTGTATTTTTTTCAAAAATAATGCTACAAAAATGTTCTGGGATTTAGTAGTATGCAAGTCTTATATTTAAAGCAAAATTTTGTTAAAAAGGAACATCAACAATTTTCTTATCAATATCATTCATGATTCTCCACGAGGAATCTGCATCTGAAGTTTATATGATAGTGTTGTATGGAGCAGCTATTATTTTGTTAAGAGTTGACAAAATAAAAGTTGAAAGGGTGTCACATTAACACCATAAATATCCAACTACATGTCACACCTAAAGACAAACTAATACATGCTTTAAAAACAGAGACAAACTTGGTGAGTAGTTTAGATATGTAATATTAATCTTCAAAATAATTAAAATGCCTTATTCAGAGTCCACTCTCTCAAGCAAAAGTAAACAAGTTGTATTGAATGAATGAAGATTATTCCTAGCTGTACTGCATACATCTCAGATCCTCTTACCTAATAGCTTCCTGGAGGGACAAAGTGAAGCAAACCATTATTCATCAGAGCTGCTAGACTGAACAGGCGCCAAAGCTTCACTTTTACAAAGGTAGTTAAGGAATATGAATACAAGTTGCCAAGTTACCTACTCCAAGGAGCAATAACAAGTCTGAGTCAAGTGAGGAATCTCAGTTTAAACAACAGCAAATATTCTATGTGCTAGTTTTCAGTGTATGATCTACAGTGTATGAAAAATCCAATTCCTTAAACAAACAAACAAAAACAACAAAAAAGCGTTTAACTATGAAAATACCTATTTGACTCAAGAAGTGCTCTCAAAACTGTTATTTAGGAACATATTTTACTAACATTTAAGAACCTAGTTTACGTATGTCCCAAAGTACAAACCCTGTAAGATAGTTCATTCTCTTTTGTAAATACAGTATTGTCAGTAAATGTTTATCTGAAGTATAGCCCCAAATAGGGCTCTGGGGTCATGTAATGTACTGCTACAAGTGTTCCTTTCTTTCTGTACTTAAAAAACTGCTTTCTAGTTTTGTTTTGTTTTTTAGTTTCTGCGATTGTTTCGGAATAAGCATACTGGTAAGATACCAGTAAGTTTCAACTATCTTAAAAAGATTCACAGATGCCTCCCATAACACCTTAAGAAAATTCTATTTAGCAATGAATCTGATTATATGTTTCTATAACTAGGTATTTCTTTTTGTTTTTTCCCCTCTTCTTTCCTCCTGCCAAAGTTACAAACATCCTATTTTTTGTTAAGAATACATGCAATCCCAAAACCACTCAGCACACAGAACACCTCCTTAGACTTCAGTAAAAGTTCTCAGCTCTTATAAGAATGGATCCATGTGCAGACATGTCACATTTGGTTGTGGCATGACAACTGACTGCTGTGAAGATATAGCACCCCAACAACAAGGGACTCTAACTTCAAGTGGGGTAAAAAGCAGTACATGAAATCTTACAAAGGCAAGGAGTCCATTTTATAAATGTTCACAGTAACAAGATAACACAAAAAAGAGGAATAAAAAACACTGGAAACATAAAGCAAGGATATCCTGCAACATATGTGTTTCTACAGTTCGTCCAGGTGTCAGGGTGTCTTTACAACGTAAGAGTCTTTCACAGGTCTCAGAGCAGGACCGCCGTGAAAACTTGAAGCACTGCACTCTTTTCAGTTTACTTCCCGGTCAATGCAATCAACAGTGCAGGCAGCAGAACAAATACAATACATCATATACTAACTAGAGACAGAACAGCCCAGCTAAAGCAGAAGTACTTAGCAATCTCTAGCTGATGCAAATATAAAACAAGTGTCACACCCATTTGGACTCCTTTAGCAAAAAATAGACACACTGTGTTTAAACTAGCTACACTTCTTATCTCTGGTGAAAATGAGCAAAGTTAAGGAAACTGAACATTGACACAGAACCTGATTCCAACACAGTAGCAATGTGTTCCTCAGCATACCATTTAGGCCAGGGGTCTGCAACCCAAAAGATAAGAAGAGCCATTTTTGAAAATTCCTTCAATAACAAAGTGTTTTGAGAACCACAATGGGTGTAGCCTCCTGGTGGGAGGTGCAGGGAGGTGAGCCAGAATTTCTGCTGCAGGGTCCCCTTATGCAGGGGGGGGAAGCCTGGAGCTTGGCATGGGCTGCCGGTGGGGTCCCTGGTGGCTGGGGGAAGCCCAGAGCCAGGCATGGGCCTCCTGCAGGGTACCCCAGTGGTTGGGGGAGCCCAGAGCCGCAAGGGGGCAGCCAAAGAGCCGCATGCGGCTCCAGAGCCACAGGTTGCAGACCCCTGATTTAGGCTAATAAAACAGGTACATATACTAAAACCTGAAATAGGAATAGGAATATAGTGGGCCAGGTGGGTTAATGGATATTACAGTCCCTGTCTCTCTCTGGATTCAGAACGCAAGACTTAAGTAAGACAGAAGGAATTAAGTGAGGTTATTTGGTTCTGTAATAAACATTGTTTCACTTGTAGAAAGTCTGCATTAGGATCCCCAAAGGATTTTAAGTCACTTGGTCATTCAGAAAATGGGTGGAAATATTCTCTTTTGAATCAATTGTGTTCAAAGTCCATGAGCCCCGGGTACAGGCTCAATTATGAGTTTTCCACCACTAGGTATCCCAAATAAGGGCTGTCTTCCAAAAGAAGACCTATTACGAAAAATCTGAATAATTCACCCTTGTAATATTCCCACCTTATATGTAAAAACCCCATCCTGTCTCTTGCGGCTTTCCCCAGAGCGAAATACATGAGCAGCCATCTCAAGAAGCCTGTTCACAAGCAGAAAAGGAAGTTGGAGCACTAAAAGGGGGGCCAATTCACAGAGAGCAGAACAATTCTGAGCACAGCTTCTGGATGCCTCCACCTGTCATCCAAAACAACCAAAACAAAAAACCAGGATGTATTTTTGGTAAAAGATTACAAATGCCTTCCTCCTCTCCATACTATTTGCAAATACAACCAAGAGAGAACTTGGATGAAATCCATCTAGTGGGAAAACATTCCTCAAAAATCACACACAATATAAATCATGTATGAATACATTTCAGATAAACCTAGTTCCCGTACCTAACAATTTCCCACATTTATGGTCCACGGCTCGCACATAGCATACTGAGAGCTGGCTGGTCACATGGTGATAATATTCCTTATTTCCAGTTGCTAAATGTAATTGAAATACAGGAAAAAATAACGGAGTCCCAAGGTGGGTGAGGTAATATCTTAGGTGGGACTAATTTCTGTTGGTAAAAAATGATATTTTTTTGAGCACCACAGAGCTTAAGGCTTGAAGAAGGATTTTGTGTAAGCCTGAAATCCTATCTCTTTCACCAACAGAAGTTGGTCCAATAAAAGAATATTGCCTCACCCACATTGTCTCTTTCATATCCTGGGACCAACATGGCTACAATAACACTGCAAATGGAAAAATAAATGTCAGGAAAGTGAGTCATTACTATAGTTCCACAGGGATATTATGTGCTCACAAATGGCATGAGATGGCCTGATCAATCCTAAATAGGAAGAGAAATGGCCAATGGTCTTTATCAAACACGCAGCCGATGAAGAGCACAGAAATCCTATCCTAGGTGGATTAAAGAGTGTGAAAAATGGTTTAAATTAAGGGAAAGTGTAAGAAAGGCCCCACAATCCTTGAGTAATTTACACGTTAGTGATGAAAAGTGCCAGAGGCAGCTGTCTGCATAGCATCTGACCCAAGTGGCTAGCATGACTCCAGGCTTAAAATTAGAAGACATATGGCTTTGTGGTCCATCCTCAGGCTTACTATCATTATGCTAACTACTATATTGGTTTACATACCACATATTCTCAGTGACTTCCATGGAGTCAATAGGGTTAGAATTTGTCCCACTGGTTCCTGTTAGTTGACAATCACTTAACAATTTGATCTCACCATTACCTCTTCTTCATCTTTTTCACTACTGGAACACTTTTTATCTATTGACAATATTTCATTTCTTGTTTCTAAGTACAAATTTGCTTTGTTTGTATATAACGTGAATAATAACTTTTCTGATGAACAAGATCGCCTTTTTTTTCAGATCTGCCAAATATGGAATGTATTATTTTAAAAATAGGAAGCAAAACAATTTAAACAGTAATGTCAGTCTAGGAACAGTAATCTAACTAACACAGATCAACAAATAAAAGAACATGACTTGGAGAAAAAGATATTAGTAAAATAATTAATATATTTAGGCTTTATTTCTTTACTACAATGTTGGTAACATACCAAAAGAAATCTAAAGGAAATACTTTTCTATTAGTTGTACCTAAAGGCTTGCCTGACCACCATTCCTAAGCAACTGAGAACAGCTGCTTTCTCATCTAGCCCCTGTTCTTGGCACACTTTTTTTCAAGAAGGCATTACCTCTATCAACTTATTGATGAGCAAACTGTCGAAAGATACTTAGAAGTACTCTGCCTTGTAAAGCGAATTTTACAGTAAGAATTAGAATATATTGTATCTGAGTAAAATACAATTACTGTAACATGTTCAGAAAAAAAAGAGGATGCAAGGAAATGACCACGGCTTCTGCTTATTCTATGCTTAATTAAGGACACACAGGATATTTCATATGTAACATTACGAACTCTATCTAGTAAGAAGTCACTTAAGTTATCCTTTTGCAGGAAGACAGTAAGTCTTGAAAAATAAAAGATAAAATTTTACAGGTAATTCTAAAAGTTTCTTTTAAAATACTATGGGTCAAAACTTCATCACTGTGCTAAACCAGAGCAAACGGACTAGGAAGAACTATAACGAAGGATGGATGTGGGAGAAGCAGAACCCTCTCTCTCTCTCAACATGGGTACAAAGCACCAACACAGGACACTTACTACAACCTAATGGCTGCAATAAACTCCTTGATGCAGCACGCAGCACTCGCTCTTAAGATCTACTCTCAGATTCATTGGACACTGCCTTGCTAAGCCTTTGCCTTCTCTTCTTCTAGTAAGTGTTGTTTAAGCTGCCATGGAAAAGCACAAGGGTACAGAAATATCATATAGAGCATCACTACAATACACCATTCTCTATATGGAAAAGCTGCAGGCGTTCTGCAGCAACTTTTGCTTCACAGCTCTTTCTCAAGCTGCAGCATTTTGTCCATTGTTTTTTCTCTAGACTCCAAGTCAGGTATAAATTTATTTAAATGTTGTACTTAGTCAATTTATTTCTTTAGGACCAAATTCTGTCTATACTCAAGTCAATGGCACAACTCCTACTGACTTCCTTACAACCAGGCTCTGACCTCCTTAACAAATGCATCGTTGTCTGTTGAAAAAGTAATGACATGACATAATACTGCTTCATTTTATTGTCACTTCAGCGTTCATGCTAATGAACAATCAGCAATGATTAAAATGAAACTTGATACATAAATGCTTTGCAGTGTTGAATCAAACTTTAGCTGTATGTGTATCTGGAAAGCATCCTACTGGACAACATTCAACGACTGATTATTACAGTAGAAAACTGCCACCCATCAAACTAAGGTGCCTAGCTGGGATGCCCTCAGGGCCGTCCCTAGGGGGGAGCGGGGCCACGCTGGAGGGGAGAAGGGAGGCCCGGGTCGACCTGCTCCACCCCTGGGAGCCTGGGAAGCCCCGGCTTCCGGCAGCAGCACAGCCTCTGGTCCCTGGCCGGGGCCGGGCTGGCTCTTGGGGCCGCCGCCAGCAGGAGCACGCCCCACCTGAGGTTGCGGCCACAAGCCGGCCCTGGCCGGGGAGTGGGACCTGAGGCCGCCGACGGAGGCTGGCCTCGGCTGAGGCCACGCTGCCGGCTGAGGCCAGCCCTGGGCCCAGCCAGGCCGACCATGTGGGGCAGGCTGGGCCGGCCTAGCCCAGAGAGGCCAAGCCCCGCAAACTACCCCATCCCTGGGCATGCCTGCTCCGTCCTGGGACACAGAGGGCCAGCCCAGGGCCAGAGGCTAGGCGAAGCCTCCCACCCCGTTGCCTTTGGCTCCCCATCAAAGGCAGTGGGGGCAGGGCGAAGCACGGCCGTGGGGGGAAATGCCCTCACCATTGAAAAATCGCCATGTGCAGGACAGTGTCTGCACAAAAGAATAAATGGACACAAATCTTATATCAGAAAAAACATTCAAAACCCAATAGGGGAACACTTTCCATCTTCCTCACCACTCTATTGATGATCCATTAATAGCGATGCTTAGGCACATGGGCTATGTCTACACTTACTAAAGTTAGTTCGAATTCGTTAATTCGAACTAACTAATTCAAACTAATTTTAGTTAGTTTGAATTAACTTAATTCAAACCTAGCACTATTTAGTTCGAACTAAGCAAGTGCCATTCATGGCACTTGCTTAGTTTGAATTAGCGTATTGCATTGAGTTCAATGGGCCAGTTAGTTCGAACTAAGCAATTAGTTTGAACTAACATGGCCACATTGGTTAATTCGAACTAACTAGTTCAAATTAACCAGTAGATCGAAAAGTATAATTGAATTTATTAGTTCGAATTAAGGAAGCTCTTAATTCAAACTAATTAAAGCCTAGTGTGGCCAAGGCTTAAGTTAGTTCGAATTAAGCTTCCTTAATTCGAACTAACTTGCCAATGTAGACATACATAGCCATGGATTACAAATCAAAACTTCAAAGAGAAACTGCAGAACTGGACTTCATATGCTGACCTGACATAGTCAATTTAGGGTTAAATAGGGACTACAGCTTCTTTTCTCATTACAACAGGTAATTTTGCTTTTCTTTTTCCCTCACCTCCCTCTAATATGCTGTTCTCTCCACTGTTCGAATCAAAACAACTACACTGATTTGCAGTCTGACCTGATCCTATGACTTACACTTCCCTGCATTTATTTTCCTCTCATTCATCTGTAGTTCACCATCTTCAAGGATCTGACAAAGTGGGATTTTTCTCCTACGAAAGCCCGTGCGATAAATAAATTTGTTAGTCTTTAAAAGTGCCACAGGACTCCTTGTTAGTTTTGCTGAACTAGACTGACATGGCTACACCTTTGGAAACTCTCTCTCCAGTATCCTGGGACCAGCACAACTACAACAACACTGCAAAAAAAAAGAAGTGTTAATCCATTTAAACAGTCTGTCCTGAAATGCATTCTAGCAAAAGTTCTACATGACAGAAAGGACTGTCTAAATGTTGACTATTGCCTTCCCACCGGCATTTTTGAAAGAGTTCCAAGTCACAAGAAAGAAGAGATTATGTTGGGAAGGAACATCATTGTCCCTGCTCTAGAATTACTTATATACATAACTCTAGCACTCTAGAAAACTTTATACTTCGAATAAATCTAATACCGTTGTGAGAGGATTACACAAGAGTTAGCCACACAAATCTTATCAAGTTAACATGCTTCCCATGAAACAATTTTGGTTTTATTTGTGCTGTTTAAAAAACATACAAGTGTCATGTTGGCAGTTATTGTGCTTGCTTCCTTTTCACATTTTCACTCATCATGTACTATGAGTCACTCTTACTTTCTGAGGCTATGTACACACGATCACTTTATTGCGCGATAAGGTTCCTTATCGCACAATAAAGCTGACTGTGTACGTACGATCATTTTTCTTGTTGCGCAGCAACACGATCTTGCCGCGCAACAGTAAAACCACTCAACACGAGAATGGTAAGCATTACTGCGGAACAGCTGTTCCGCAGTAATGCTCGTGTGTATGCTTTTTCCATGATAGACAGCCTCAATCAAGGGCACTCTGGGACATTGGAGCTGTCAAATGTGTCAATTTCACTGCTCTGGCTGAGCAG
>ML685802.1:15302580-15357994 GCA_007922175.1 Pelusios castaneus
AAGTTATTAGTTCAAATTAAGGAAGCCCTTAATTCGAACTAACTAAAGCCTAGTGTAGCCATGGCTTTAGTTAGTTCGAATTAAGCCTTCTTAATTCGAACTAACTTGCCAGTGTAGACATAGCCATAGAATTCAAGAGTTCATTTTCAAGCAAATGCTCAGAGGAGCTAAATAGTAAATATATCTATGTAGAAAAAAAGTCTATTTGATAAGTTCTGTCTACATTTGTTTTAGATGATTTAATGTACTTTGTTAACATCATACTGAAAAAAATTTAACAAGAGTCAGCAAAACGCTATCTTCACAATTTCAAAACACAGAATAGATGCACTCAGGGACACAAATACAGTCCATAACTGAAGTATGTATATGCACAAACATACATTAAACCACATGAAGATCTTTTAAAAAATTTTTAAAAGAGTCAAACTTCTATTAGGATTTGTTTGCTAGATAGAAAAGACATTTTGTTAAGTGCTGTTGCTGATTTTGAGAAAATTTGGTTTAAACTGAAAATACCTGGATTGTATATACAATACTGTATACTGCAGTCAATTTAAGGATCTCTTTACAGGTTAGAAAGGTAATTTTTCTGTATACATGTGTCATGTTTCATCTTTCAAACCAAATAAATATCATTAATTATATTAAAATAAAAATATTAAAACAGTACAAAGAATCCAACATTATTTCCTCCTTGTAGGAGAGAAGGGGAATACAGGCAAAGTATGTCCTAATGCTTTTTCTGTTCATACATTCTTCATATGTTTTACTTACAACACAAGGAATGTTCGTTTCTGCAGCTATCTTGAAAGAAATCAAGTTACCAGGAACAATCATCAACCTAAGCATTTCCTCTGCCTTGAGCAATGACTGGTACACTTTAGAACAAAACCCACCATTCAACTTAGTCTATAACTATTTATCTTAAATGATTCAAAGTAACCATGACAATCTTCAAATGTTTAGCGCAGCTAAATACAATTTAAACCATACTGAGAAATAAAAGTCAAATAAAATGTATGGGCTTTGATATTTAAATCTTGTTGGTTTTTTAAAAATCTGACAGCCATACAATTAAAACAACTGAAAATGAAATTTTTAAGCAATCAAAGAACTAATTTAGTTTTATAAAACTTATAGCTCACAGTTTGTATTTTATGGGTATGCTGCCAGATTTAATACCTAGCCATTCCATTGTACCTCTAGTAGAATGCAATATGAAAGAGCAAAGCCTGTTTTCCAAGCAGTATTTAATGTGAAACTGGAACTTTTAAATTTTAACTGCAAAGTGATTTATAATCACAGCCATATCAGATATAAGAAGTAAGCCAATCTTAGAATGTATTAATTCTGAGGTATATAATCCAGAATGGCACTCAATAAGAAAAGATAAATTTAATACTAATTTAGTTTTTAAAAACCTTAGGCTTTAAAAAAAGAGATTTACAAAGTTATATTTGAATGTTTACATAATATTAACAATACATTTTCATGAAAAGATTTTTCTTTTATAAGAAATTGTAGCAATTAGAATATTTCCTTGAAATTTTTGAACCAAACCATTGTGGCAATCAGTATATATGAACCAAAAAATGAAACTGTCTTCTCTAGTTTTATTGCTCAAACTAAGCACAAAGTAAATGAGAGTTTCAGTTTGAACTATGTGAAATTTTTCTAGATATGAATATTCTTATGCAGTATAAGATCCTTACAATTATGAGTTAATCATACAGTTTTTTAACCTAAGAACACTACCTTACTTTATGAACCTTTAAATCAAACGCATTATAGGTTATAACTGAAGTACTCTGTAAATAAATGAAGACAAAAGGGAAAAACAACAACAAGTCTTAACAGGTAGGTGCTAACTATCACGTTATGCTGTCACACTATGGAAGACAAACTTTCCCAGCACTAGTGGAAAAAACATCTATAATTTTTCAGAGAACAGGTGGCTTTTGGATAAAACAAAGATAGTGATCCTAACTTTAATATCTTAACCAGGCAAAGACTTTCAAATTAAGTCAAAACACAAGCACAATTACTACTGAGCTTAATGGGAATTTTGCTGAAGGATTGCAGGTTGAAAAATAAGAGGCTGAAATCCTGACTATTAAAGCCAAAATTACTAAAGACTTCTATGGAGTCAGGATTTCACCCAAATGGTCAGATCCTCAATTGGTGTCATAAAGCATAACGCCAATGTAATGAACAGTTTACACCAAATGAAAAGCTGAGTGAAAAATGTTTCCATATATAAGAAAATACATAAAGTAGTTCATACCTAATTTCTTTTACAAAAGGGTTGTTATTCCAGACTTGGAAAGCTGAACCCTAACTGATAATCAGCATACAAGGGAGTTTCCACCTATTTAGTAAAGGTACTATTTTATTTATATTTCAGAAAAGGGGAAATATTTCTCTCAGATGCCTGCACACTTTCAGAGAAGCAAAACTAAATTGATGTCCTTTTTATTGTTCTGTTTTCAGCTACTTTGGTTTTGTTACCTTGTTCTCATAACAGGATGACACTGGTTCAATTTTTTTTTAAAAAGCACACTATTCCTTAAAGCAAACAGGCAAGTTACTAATGAAAACCAATGCATCTTTATTTTTAAAGGGCACATGGATTAAATTTCTTTGTTAAAAAAGGACAAAAACTTGAACACACTATTTACCTACATAATAAAATGTGTATCTCTCTACAGCTATGGAGAAGTATTTGAACTGACTATTTTTTTAACTTTTTTTAAAGCACTAACTGAAATATTAATTTCTTGATAAACTAAATAGAATGAACTTGTTTTTCCACAACATATGTATTAAGGAGTTCTTCATGTTCTTTCTTTTTAAGGAAGCATACATTTGTTTTAAAATTGCTCCAAACAAAACTGTTAACTTTTTAGCTTTGAAAGGATAAAAGCTAGCTCCCACTCGATGGCTTTAGTGATTCAGGAAAAAAGTAGTACAAACAGCAAAGTAAAGAATGCTCATCAGATTGTGAACTGTACATAGTAACATCCGTTTATATTATATAAATTCATCAATAAAGTGCAGCCAAATCATTCTGAACCACCACTGCATTAAAATAACAAACAAGAGCTAAACGAGTACCAGGCATGCTTAATATATATATATATATAATTTATTTTTTCTGTAATATGTATGTGTCTTCATAAAATATGAAAATCAAGGTTCTGAGAACTTTAAATTCCACTGTGAATGGTACTGGTGATCTTTAAGAAACAGCAGTAGTAGTACTGTAAACAAACTTCATTGTGGCTATGTAAACAAAACCAAAATAGAAGCTTAGAAGTTGTAGATGGTAATGGCTTAGCTCAACAGTCCACTACTGTACTTATGCATTAAGTTCCTAAGATAATATACTTGCACTTTCTTAACCAAACTGCTTTTTATCTTTCAAATTAGCTCACTACAAATACCTGCAGCATACAACCTCCACCTCAAAATATGTCCTAGAACACTACTCAATAGTGATGCAAACTGTTTCCTACCTATTTGTCCTGAAACTGGCTACACTTCTTCCTGAATAGAATGAGTAACTACAGGCAACAGACACACACTTTTCAGGGAAAGGGAATGGCAGAAATAGTCATCAGCTGTGCCTCCTACATGCAGTTCAACACCCAAAGATGCTGCTGATCTTCACTCTACATTCACACGCATCCAAGAAACAGGAAAAGGAAGCCCACACAAAGAAAGAAAAAGCTTAAAAACTGTCTTCACCATCCTCTGAAATTCATGCTGCTATATTTATATTATCTTTTTGTTAACTTTATCTGAAATGCAGTACCAGTTTCCCCCTTAGCTAACTGAAAGCAGTTTCCAGTTTAATCCAATGGGGGGGGTGTGATACTTGGGAGCATTTTAATCCAGTCCAGGTCCCCCCCACTTCCCCTTTCCCACCTCAACAGGCTCCCTTTAGGTCAGCAGTTGGAAGACAATATGCAGAGATACTTCACCAACATGGGTTTGTTATATGGTGGAGGGCTCTAAGTAGGTCAAGCAAAATATTATTGTTAAACTCAATTTATAACTAAATACAAGAAAGCTCATTACTTTACTTAACATAAATTCCAATGTACAGACCACAGCTAAACACTGTTTTATATATAAGGCAATGTAACCACTAACTGTAGTCTTCACACTGATTTATGACCAACTATGTAAATCCTGAAACCAATTTAAGCAAAACTACAGATAACTGACAAGTCTGTCTCTGTCCTTAGCTCTCACATTCAGTGTAAGCGTTCATCTTGTAGAATTTTGACATTTTAATCCACAAATCCTCTCAATTAGGTTCAAACCTTGCTCCACAAATGGTGAGCGTGTCTACTTTCACCTCTTCCATCTTTGTGCACTTCCTATCACAAGAGATCAAATTTCCTTCTTTAAAATCAACCAGATCAATGGAACAAAAAACTCTACAAGTGGCTGTCACAAATGGCCACTTTTTACTTATAACTGATACTTATAACTACCTGTATCAAAACTATAAATGCTGGAAGCAAAACCTAGAGACTCCCCTCTTGTCATTTCAATTACTAAAACCTATAAACACATGTTACAGTTTACTGGTACTCTCAGGTTAAAAATGACCTAGTGCAATAGTAAAGAGGATCCCTGTGGCATGTCAATCATATAATTTTTAATCCTTGGGGTATTATCTGTTCCTGGCCTCCTCAATTGTAGCATAGACTTTCCCTCTTGCTAGGAAGAGCACAATTTACACCTCTGTAAAGGAACAGAAACAGGATTAAAACAGAAATTCTGTCTCAAATCAAGCTTCAGATTCTTTAAAGTACTTTTTATACTCAAGCATCCTCCTGCATTTTGAGATCCATTTTAAAAACAAGCCAACCAACTGGCCGTTAACGGTGATTGAACTGCCAGCAGCAATGCAATAACACTTCACTTTGGGGTAGGCCTTTAAACAAAATTTGCAAAACAACATCCAACAGTCATGCACACAGTAACTTCTGAAAAGATCCATGTTTTACATGGTCTCTGCAGACCTATGTCAAAACTTTCACAACAGCTCAAAATAATTCAGACTATATTAATCCTGTATTGTTTTGACTCTTCCAGAGAGATAGAGCAGGATCTGTTGGTGATCTGCTGCACTCCCTCTGTCTTTTAAATCAAATTTTATGAACTCTTAAGCATTCTTTGGAAGCTGCATTAAGACTATCTACTTTGTGGATACCAAACACTTTGGAAAACTTCAGATAACTGCACTTCTGTGGCATGTCAAAATACAGAACTATGTACTTATTGGTTTCAGTTCCTGTGCCAAGAAGAACACTCAGTGCAACCGGATTTAAGAGTGAGAACACTTCAGTATTTCCTTGTACACAGATACAATGAGGTCCCTCCAGGATGGTTTACTACTTGATGTTTGACTTGGAAAGTGTACAGAGCTGAGAAAGAGAAAGAAACCATGCCCCGGCATGGCAACATACCATAGTTAGAAATGCAAATAATACAACACACTGGGCGAGCGACCTTCACTCACCTTTCACAGCTGTTGCTTCTTTCAGATTGCGGCAGAGGAAGCCTATGCTGGCATAGGCGCTCGTCTCCAATCCATTCCTGTCCCCATTCAGGGCGAGCCTGCCCTTGGGTATGAGTTGGTCACAGTTTGCCAGGCCCCCATCCACCACGTCTATGGCGATGTAGTTGAGGCCGTTCTGGAAGCCGGCGGAGGTCTCCCGGCACATGGGGCTGCCCTGCTCCTCCTCCAGGCCTTCGCTTTTCCTGAGGGACACGTTCTCCACCGAGGCCGAGTTGTGCCTTTTGGGGTTATGTGCAAAGGAGGGGGACACGGGGGTCACAGTGGTGGTGGAGGCGAAGGTCTCCGAGCTGTGCCGCCGGCGCCCCTGGGGATCCGCCCGGATGACTTTGGCCCCGCGGTTGGGGTCCGGGGGCGGGCTGGAGAGGATGAAAGCCTCCACCCCGGCCAGGGTGAGCCTCTTCACCCCGGCCGTGGGACTGGTGACCCGGGCACTTTCCGGCTTCTGGACGATGGGCTGGGGCGGGGTGGTGGCCATGCCGAAGGTCATCTCGGTGTAATCCTCCCCGGCGGGCGGGCTGGACAGGCAGGCCACCCCCACCGCCGCCTGCAGGTAGCGCCCGTCGGGCCGGCCGCTGCCGGAGCAGGACTCGGGGGAGAGCGCCTCCAGGGGGCCCGCCCGCGAGCCGAAGTCGATGTTGATGTAGTCGCAGAGGGGCGAGCGCCTCCGCCCGGCGCCCGAGCCCAGCGAGGAGGCCGGGCTGTCGGCCGGCAGCGAGGAGGGCGAGTCGGCGGCAGCCTCGCCGAAGTCGATGTTGATGTACTCGCCGGGGCTCTGCGGCTCGGGCGGCAGGGGGTGCTCGTGCATGCTGGGCAGCAGCGGCCGCAGGGTGTCCAGGGAGAGGCGGCTGGGCCGGACCGCCCGCGGGCCCCGCTGGCTCAGGAAGCTCTCGGTCCGGCTGTGCCGCAGCGGGGAAGGCACCGTGTGGCTGGAGGGGGCGGCGCAGGCCGGCTCCTCCGCGATCAGCCTGCCCGGCGAGCTCATGAAGACGTACTGGTCGCTGTCCTTGGCCGGCTCCTGACTAGCGCAGGAGCGGGGCAGGGAGCTGCAGGCGGCCCTCGGGGGGTCGCCGCCGCCCGGCCCCGGAGCGAAGAAGAAGTCGGGCGGGGTGAGCGAAGCGGCGGCGGGGTCCCGTGGGGACATGTTGAGGTAGTCCCCGCTGCTCAACCGGCCGTCCGAGCTCTCCACCGACAGCCGGGAACCGCCCCACATGCGCATGTAGCCGCTGTCGTCTGGGGAGCCCTCCCCGGGGGAGCTGGTCTTGGAGCCGCCGCCCGCCCCGCCCCGCGGCCGGAGGATCTGCTTGGGGGCCGACACGCTGGTGGGGCTCATGGGCACGTAGTCGGCCCCGCCCCGGCCGCCCCCCAAGGCCGCGGCCACCCCGGGGGTCATGGGCATGTAGCCGTCGTCGCCCCCTGCCGGCGGTCCCAGGTTGGTGCTGCTGCTGCCGGAGCTGCGCTGCGAGCCGATCTCGATGTCCCCGTAGTCCTCGGGGTAGGGGGTGTAGGTCACTTGGGGGGAGGCCGCCGCGTGGCCCGGAGGGAAGAGGCGGCCGGCGCAGGTGGCCCGCATGAGGGTGTACTCGTCCAGGGAGGCGGAGGAGACCTGCGGGGGGGCGGCCCGCTGGCGGCACGGCGTGGTCAGCGAGTAGGTCCGCTTCCTGGGGCCCTTGTCTCCCGCCGAGTCCGGGCAGGGGCGGTAGCAGAACCGGCCGCTGTGGGGCCGCTCCATGGCCATGTAGCCGTATAGGTCCGCACCGCCCCCCAGGTCCCGCACCGGCGGAGTCTCGGCGATGGACTCGGGCGTGTTGCTGCGGTTGCTGGCGGCGGCGGAGAAGGGCCGCAGGTCGCCGCCCGGGCTGGAGCCGTATTCGTCGAAGGACATAAAGCCCGGGTCGCTGGGGGAGCCGGACACGGAGGCGCTGCCGCTGGAGGGGCGCTGCGGCTGATGCGGGTGGGGGGGCTCGGAGCCGAGGCCGCTGCTGGAGGAGAGGCTGACGGGGCTGGTGGCGGAGGGGGGCGAGCGGGAGACGGGCATGGACATGGAGCGGCTGTTCTGCAGGCCGCCTCCGGCGGGCACCGGCCCCAGCTTGCCCCCCGGCCGGCCGCTGCTGCTGCTGAGCGTATGCGAGCGGCTCAAGGGCGTCCGCACCGGGCCGGGGCTCATGGGGCTGCCGGCGACCGAGCCCGCTCTGCAGCCGTCTCCTTCGCTGGCCGTCCGCACCCGGCCCGGGCTGCCCTTGGTGCCGGCCCCGGCCGCCAGGCTCTCGGTGCGGGAGCGGCGCAGCAAGCCGGTCTGGCTGGGCGGCAGGTTAACTAGGTGGTGGTGCCGGCGGCCGGGCACGGTGATGGGGTGGGTGGAGGAGGTGCCGAGGCCGCCGGGCCCGGCGGCGCCCCCGGAGGAGGAGGACGAGGAGGACTGGCTCTTGCTGCGGGGCCGGAACTCGGACAGCTCCTTCAGCGCCTTCATGGCCTCCAGGATGGTCTCGTGGATGTTCTGCGCCACCACCGAGTCGTCCGCCTGCATCCACAGCTCGCCCGGCCCAGTGGCCGCCGACCGCCCCACCTCCATGAAGAAGAAGCTGTCGGAGTGGCCGCAGCGGCGGATGTTCATCAGCTGCAGCGTGACCGTGGGCAGCTCGCAGTTGAGGCGCACGAAGCCGATGGTGCGAGCCGAGAGGCAGAGCCGGTGCACCCCGGTCAGGTTCTTACTCTGCCCCAGGCCCTTGGGTTTGAGCGTCACCTGCCAGACCTCCCTGTAAGCAGCGCTGGCCGGGGTGATCAACCCGTAGTTCAAGTCCTCGCAGGCGCCGGCCAGGGAAGAGGAGGCGGCGGCGCTGCCGGGGGACGAGAAGGGCGAAGAGAGGTGGCGGAGCGGGGAGCCCTGGCAGGCGGCTTTGCCCTCGTTCAGCAGGTCGGTGAGGGCCCGGTACCAGCCCTCCTGCTCCTGCTCGTTCTCGGCCGCCACGGCGAAATACTCGTCCTTGGTGTAGAGGGCGATCAGGTACTTGTGCTTGGCGTCTGCTCGCTTGTTGATGTTGAGGCAGGAATCCAGCGCGATCACCCGCTTGGGAGCCCCGGACTTGTTCTTCCATTTCTTCTCGTTCTCGTAGTACTCCAGCCGGGCGCCCCCCGCCCCGGGCTGCTCCTCGCCGCCGCCGGGGCCCCGCAGCACGAAGAAGCGCTTGTGGCCGTGCTTCTGCTTGCGCAGGTAGCCGCATTTCCGCACGCTCTGGTGGTTGTTGTTGTTGTTCAGGTTGGGACCGGCGGGTGGGTTCAGGGGGGGCAGCAGCCCCAGCAGCGTGGGGCTCGCCATCCCCAGCCCAGCGCGTGGGACAGGAGACCGAGCACTGAGCGCCGTGGGACCGATGAGAGGAGTTAGTGCCTTGCTTCCCGGAGCTGCTGCGTCCCCGAGTCCTGTGTAAAGCCCAGGGGTGATGGTACCGCTGCCGCCCTGGCTCCCCCGGGGAAGGTCGCTGTTTGCTGCTAGCCGAGGTCCTCTAGATCCCGGGCACTGCTGCTGCTCCTGCTCCTCTCCGGCTCCTCTAGGCTCGCCGCCGCCTGTCTCGGTAACAGTTTAGCAGTAAGTAACACATTGCGCACCAAGGGCTGAACTAAAGAGCAAAACAACACGTGACCCGCTGAGTTACCGAGACGCTCACACACACCGAGACAACGGGGAGGCGGGGGAAATGGGAGGCCATCAATCCGCCGTCAGCTGCCTACGGCATTGGGTGCCGCTCGGGGGAAAGGACAGCGCCGTGAGCCAATAGGGATGGAGAGGGGGAGGCAGAGCCGAGGGAGGCGGATTGTTATTGGGTTGTTTGCGCGTCCCATTCTCCCCTTGTCTTCTGCTTTTCCCGCCCACACCCCACCTCCCTCCTCCTTCCACTCACGCTAGCTGATCGCCCGCCTGGCCCCTCGCCTCTTGCCTTCCCCCAGGAGACCCGCGCAGGCAGGCAGACGCGCGGGAGCTTGGCTAAAACCCCCAGTCTACCGGGAAGCCCAAATAAAAGCGCTGTCAGCGAAGGACCACTTAACAGGCCCCCTCCCCGGGCGGGAAAAGGGGCAGGCTCCAGCTGATTCTCACCCAATGCAGGATCAGTGACTTACTTGACCACATACGGGGGGGGAGGATTTACGTGTGTAGCCGTGAAAGAGGAGGCTGAGGCGGGCTGATGTTTACTACTACAGAGCTGAAAGACGAGGGAAAGCTTTCCTCCCGGCCGTTATCCAGAATGATGGACAATTTTCCTGAAGAGCAAGAAGGAGCATGGGCCAAAGGTGTCAGAGATGGGCCATGTAGCCATCTAACCAGCCATCTTCTTACTGCCTTCCTCCCTCCCCCGTCAGGTCTGCCCCCCACATCAAGCATGAATGCGGTTAATGATAATGGGCAGGGGATCAAAGCCCAGAGAATGGGAAATTGGGCAGACTGACAGACACCTGATGAGACTGTATCATTTATGCTTTGGCAACGCTTGTTTAGCTTGTCATGGCAATAAAGCTCTATTGCATTGCCTGGTCCTCCCGCGTATTCCCCGGGCAACAGCGCTTCCTTCTGTGAATCCCCACCCACTGCACACACCGAAGTTTGCCGTCCTAGCGTGCTTCCCCAGCTCCAGCACCTCTCCTTGGTCCCTCTCCCTCCACCAACCCTTTCATACGGGGACGCATACACACACACAACCACACGGCGCAGCTTGCCCGAACCCCCTGTACCCATCAGAACTTGCCTGGTCTCCCTGTTCCCTTCTTGCCTGCACACTCGAGAGTGCCTGCCCGGACCCTGTTGGGGCCCCTACACACAGAGGAGCTTGCTGGGTCTTCCCTCACTGCCTCCCTCACAGTGCACTGTCTGCCTCCCAGCCCCAGCTTTCTTCCCCCCGCCCCCATCCAGATCCTTCTTAGCCACCCCAAATCACTCGTAGGCATTCCCAGCCCTGCCCCCTTCACTTCACCTCCACTACCTCTTCCTGAACCCATTCAGCTGCCCCCAAATCTCTTGTCTCTCCCTCGCATTGCACTTGGCTCCCCTGCCCCACGCAACACACAAAGTAGAGAAGAATGGGGGGAAGGCTGCTGCAGTTTGTCATTGATCAGGGCTTGTTTGCCACAGTTGCTGTATCTGTGTAGCGAGGAAATGCCACGTGGAGAGTGGGGAACTGGGGGGAACGTTGTGCATTTTTAATTAAATCAATTAATTGGTCGCAGTGTTTTGCACTGGCTGCGAAGAAGGGCAGCGTTCGTGTTTCCTTGCGCAACAAAACCAGCCGCACTGGGGGATTAGAGCACACAGAGGCAATTAAGTAATGAGTTGTGAAGGGGGGATGTAGCCCATCCCCCTTCCCTCCCCGCGTGTTTACGCTCTGGAAATCTGCCGCGGCCGCAGTGTTTGCTTTGCAGGCTGCTTTCTTTCCTTGTTGTGACGAAGGTGCGCGGGGCGCACGAGTCCCTGTTTGTCCAAGCCTTATACGCGCCGATCCGGTTTGTGTTGGTCTGTGGCTGGTACGTTCCACGGGTCTTTGTGCGGTGGGATTCCGGCCCGGCTCACCTTTGTTCGGAGCCCCAGCTTTCAACGAGAGGAGGTCCCTGTTTGTTTACGAGAATTGGCATCAGTCAGCGCCCTGGATTTGCACACACTGCTAGCAACAAGCGCCGGCAGCAATATGCCCCTTGTTTTTACAGCCACCGGAAGGGGTAGGGGCGGAATTTTAGAAGCGGGAGGTGAATTACCATCCGACGTCCCTGTCCCATTAGGGGCGGGGGAGAAGGAGCAACAGGGAGACCAGTAAAGCTCTGTGTTCCCTTCTCTGAGTGGGGGATTCAACAGAGGGGGAACCAGACAAGGGCCGTCTGTGATGCGTGTGTAGGGAGGGGGCGATCGAGAACAGAGGGACCTGGCGAGCTGTACACGGTGTGTAGGGGGCGGAGAACGAGTGGGAACCGGAGACGATCTGTGATGTATGCGTATGGGGAGGAGGCGGTGGGGAAGTGAGTGGGAAGAAGGAACCAAGATGTAACTACGCGGGAAGAGGCGGTGGGGAAGAAGGGGTCAGATGATGAGCTGTGTGGCCTCTGGAGGTGGGGATTTGGGGAAGGAGAACAGAGGGGGATCAGACAAACTCCGTGGTGGTGGTTGTATCATAGGTATATAGCCCATGATAAAGGAAATCAAAATACTTGCTCGTTCTGAAGCAGTCGACATATAGCACACCGTGGTGGAAAGAGGGAAAGTTATAAGATTCTTGGGATAAAGGGGGAAAGTATTTGTTGAAAACCTCCTTCCCAAGCTGTTTTTAATCACCTTCTCTTTTTCTCCCTTCCGAAACTCATTCGCAGAAGCTTCCCTCTCTTGCATATGATAAGTTGGGAAGAGGAGGGAGCAGGGGTCAGACAAACATTCTTGTTTTTAATTTTCTTTTCGGAATGTCATTGGGATACTAATGTGCCTGTATGTTATGCAGCTGAAGTCATCTGTTTTGAATGTAAAGTTGAAAAAATACAGTTTCCATAGTACAGGGCAGAGGGCGGGTGCAAGCGGCGAAAACAATCCACTCTTAGCAGCTTGTGTTCCCTTCCACCAGTCCCCATCCTACACGTACACACACAAGAGTGCATACAGCTATTCCATACACATGCCATGCAAGAGAAAGTTAAGGCTGAGTCTCTTCCCTTCTTTAAAGCCTCCATGGTTTGAGTCATAATAACTAATTTAGAAATCAACAGCTGTAGGCAAAAAGGGGGAAATAGAGCTATAAACGTCAGCAGGTTGCAGTAGAGAGGTTTTTTTTAAGAACCCCCTCTTACCCGGAGACTGGGTGTTCATTCACATTTTAAGTATGAAGTTATTTACTTGGAGTTTGACTTTTACTTAAAATGCCTGTTTGAAAAGAAAAAGGTAAATGCAACTGCTGGTGACCTGAGGTATTATCTTCAAAGGGAGACAGGGATGCTGAAGTCTCTGCTACTCACTGACCACGGGTAAGAACCAGGAACCTCAGTGCTCCAATACCCTATTTGGAAAATTGAGATAACAGCACTTAATGCACCCTTGCAAAATAATTTGAGATCTGTGGTTCAAAAATGCAATAGAAGTGCAAGGCATTTAAAAAAACCCTTATTTTCTATGTATTACAGTCCTTAATAAGGAAAGTTTCTTATACAAAGGAATGGTTGGTGTTCCAATCTTAATCATTATGAGCCAGATTATTTATTTTATTCAAACTGGTATTTTACTGAGTAATTCGTTCCCAACAGGAATAAGGGATGCACAATGTAAACCTATAAACATACAGAGATTATTTCTCTGGAATTTACTGAAACTTTAGAAATGTTTTTTCTAGAAAGTTATAAAATATTAATTATTTAGAGTCTCAGGTAAATCTTTTTTGAATTGGCATATGTAAAAGATTAATAATTATTAACATATTTTCATATATGTTTTTCACTGATTTATGGTTCATAATGGAAATTTTCATTGTAACTAGCAGCAGAATCAAAGTTTAATACACAATTTAGGTGCAATAAAGACATTAAGAAGGTGGAAGTTTCTCCATAAACCATTGATAATTTTTTTTATTTTTTAAATATAATTATGTAAGTGTAACTTTTAATTTTCTGGTGCTGAAACACACACAACAACAAATATTGATTGTTTTCTATTTAATTATTTTTGCTTTGTGGTTTTTTACTTAGGAGGTTACCAAAAACAGGTGCAGGGTCCAGGAAGCTTGTCCAAGAGTCCATGAGCATTTGGAGTATGGGGGGGGGGGGAGAGTTAGTTGCTACACTGGCTTCAAGACTCTAGCAATAGACATGTGTCCTTCAAAAATGACATGAATGTCTTCCTCCTTCATCTGTTTTTCTGAAGGGCTCTGACTCTTTTCTTCATGCCACATTTTACCTCTTCAGACCATAAGAGCAGCTATGATGAGTCAGGCCAATGGTCCATCTAGCCCACTGTCCTGTCTTCTGACAATGGCCAGTTCCAGGTGCATCAGAGGGAATGAACAGAATAGGATAAATTCAAGTGAAATAAATTTAAGTCCCAGCTTCTGGAAATTGGAGGTTTAGGAACACCTGGAGCACAGTGTGGCCTCTGACCATCTTGGTTAATAGACATTGATGAACCTATGCTCCATCAAATTATCAAATTTTTTTCAACCCAGTAAAACTTCTTGCCCTCACAACATTCCTTGACAGTGAGTTCCACAGATTGACTTTGCACTGTGCAAAGAAGCACTTCCTTCTGTTTGTTTTAAACCCACAGTCTATTAATTTATTTGGGAGACCACTAGTTCTTGTGTTATGTGAAGGAGTAAATAACACTTCCTTTTTCACTTTCTCCACACCATGCATGATTTTATACACCTCGATCCTATTCCCTATTAGTCATCTCTTTTCTAAGATGAACAGTCCTAGGTTTTCTAATCTCTTCTCATATGGAAGCTTTTCTATACTCCTAAACATTTTTGTTGCCTTTCTCTGTACCTTGTCCAGTTCTAATATATGTCTTTTTAAGATGGGATGACCAGAACGACACACACAATTCAAGGTGTGGGCGTTCCATGGATATATATAGTGGGATTGCATGTTGACAAGTTCCAAACAGGTAGCCATGTTAGTTTAGTTCAGCAAAACAAATAAGGAGTCCTGTGGCACTTTTAAAGACTAACAAATTTATTTATCACATGAGCTTTTGTGGGAGAAGATCCCACTTTGTCAGATGCTTTGAAGTGCCACAAGACTCTTTATTTGTTTTACAGTAAGATTGTGATAGTTTGTTTTATTATCTAGCTGTTTTTTCCCGATAATTTCCTAACATTCTGATAATTTCTTTGACTGCACAGTGAGCAGATATTTTCAGAGAACTATCTATGATGATTCTAAGATCTCTTTTGAGTGTAACAGCTAATTTAGAAACTGATGTTGTATGTATAATTGGGATTATTTTTTCCAACATCCATTGTTTGCACTCATCAACATTATATTTCATCTTCTATTTTGTTGTCCAGGCACTCAGTTTAGTCAGATCCTTTAGTAATTCTTTGCAGTCAGCTTTGGATTTATCTATCTTGAGTAATTTTATATCATCTGCAAATTTTGTCACCTCATTTTTTACCTCCCCTCCCCCCTTCAGATAATTTATGAATGTGTTTAACAGTATTGGTCCTACTACAAATTCTTGTGGGACACCACTAATTACTTGTCTCCATTCTGAAAACTCACTATTTATTGCTGCTTTTGTTTCCTGTCCTTTAATCAGTTACTGATCCAGGAGAGAATCTTCTTTCTTATCCCATGCCTGCTTAGTTTGCCTGAGAGTTTGCTGTGGGATCCTGGTGAAAGTTTCTGAAAATCCAAGTACACTATATCCCCTTGATCACTCTTGTCCACACATTTGTTGATACACTCAAAGAATTCTAGATAATTGAGGCATGATTTTCCTTTCAAAAACTGCATTGTCTCTTCACCAACATACTGTGTTTATCTGTGTGTTTGATAATTTTGTGCTTTATTATAATTTCAGCCAGTTTGCCTGGTACTGAAGTCAGGCTTACCAGTTTGTAATTGCCAGGACTGCCTTTGGAGTCTTTTTTACAAATTGGCATTATATTATCTATCCTCTAGTCACCTAGGACAGAGGTTAACTTAACCAATAGGTTACATGCCACAATAAGCAATTCAGCAATTTCATTTTTGAGTTTTTTCAGTACTCTTGGGTGGTTTTGGTAAATTTTTGTTTTTTATCAACTTGTTCCAAAACCTCCTCTTTTGACACTTCATTCTGCACCTGTTCCTCGGATTTGCTAATGTGTGGGGATCTCCCTGACATCCTCTGCAGTGAAAACTGATGCACAGCATTCATTTAGCTTCTCTGCAGTGGTCTTATGTGTGTATGTATATGTGCAGTGGTCTTGTGTGTGTGTGTAGCTTTGTATGGACACTCTGAGGACTTGTCTATGCCACAGAGCAGGGGTCGGGAACCTTTTTGTCTGAGAGAGCCATGAACGCCACATATTTTAAAATGTAATTCCGTGAGAGCCATACAATATGTTTAAAACTAAATACAAGTAAATGTGTGCATTTTATGTTTTAATTAATTGAATTTGAATATTTTAATTGAAATTTAATTTTAGAAAGGTTTTTAAAAAACCTTTAAAAAAGGTTTTTAATTAAAATTAATTTTTAAAGGTTGGGTTTTTTTAAAAAGGAAGGAAAAAAAGAAGGGAGGAAGGAAGGAAGAGAGAGAGAAAAAAGAAAGAAAAAGAGGAAAAAAGAAAAAAGAGAAAGGAAGAGAAAGAGGAAGAAAGAGAGAGAGAAGGAAAGCAAAGGAGAGAAGGAAAGCAAAGGAGAGAGAGAAGGAGAGAGAAGGAAAGCAAAGGAGAGAGAGAAGGAGAAAGAAAGAAAGAAAGAAAGAAAGAAAGAAAGAAAGAAAGAAAGAAAGCCACCCTAGGAAGCCGCCGGTGGGGGGGGGGGGGAAAGCAGACCCCAGCCCCGGAGGCTGATCCCGGCTGCCCCGCGCTGCCCCGCTGATCCCGTGCTGCCCCGCTGCCCGTGCTGCCCCGCTGATCCCGTGCTGGCCCGTGCTGATCCCGTGCTGCCCCGCTGATCCCGTGCTGCCCCGCTGCCTGTGCTGCCCCGTGCTGCCCCGCTGATCCCGCGCTGCCCCGCTGATCCCGCGCTGCCCCGCTGATCCCGTGCTGCCCCGCTGCCCGTGCTGCCCCGCTGATCCCGTACTGGCCCGTGCTGATCCCGTGCTGCCCCGCTGATCCCGTGCTGCCCCGCGCTGCCCCGCTGATCCCGTGCTGCCCCGCGCTGCCCCGCTCCCTCCGGCCCCGGCACCAGCCCCAGTCCTCCCTCCGGCACCGGCCCCGGCCCCAGGCCTCCCTCCAGCCCCTTCCCAGCCCCCTTACCTGGCCGGAGGCTCGGAGGTGCAGGGACGGCCGGCAGAGCTGCTTCTCTGCCAGGCCACTCCCACCCTGAGCACGCTCTCTCTGCGCATGCTCAGGGTGGGAGATTTGAATCTCCCCAGCCGGCCGCAGCAGGAGTCTGCAGCTGGGAGGGAGCACCGGTGGGGACCCGAATGGGGGCGGGGTGGGGTCGGCTCGGGCGGGGAAGTTGAGGCGGCCGGCGGGTGGGAGACCGGGAGCCTGCCCCGGCCGCGGCCACCCCGCTGCCCCGGACGCAAGGGGCAGGCTGCAGCAGGGGTGGGGGCTGGTGGGTAGATTTGGCAGCGAGCCAGATGCAGCCATCAAAAGAGCCACATCTGGCTCGAGAGCCATAGGTTCCCGACCCCTGCCACAGAGCCTTGACTGGTGTAGCTATATTAGCAGGACCCCTTGGTATAGAAGCAGTATAAGCAGGCTGTATTAAGATTCCTGGGGTCCCAAGGCTGTGCATTTTTGTGCCCCACCCCTGCTGTGGGGGTGGGTTGGTGCTGGGGCCTTGGGCCAGCAGATCAGCTAGCCATGGGGGCAGGGTAGTGTGGACCCTAGGGCTGGCAGATCAGCCAGCTGCAAAGGCGGGGTGGCATTGAGCCCTGGGGCCAGCAGACTGGCCTGCTGTGGGGGTGATGCTGGAGCCCACGGCTGGCAGACTGGCCAGCCATGTGGGTGGGGTGGCATTGGGGCCTGGGACCAGCTGCAGAGGTGGAACAAGGCGACACAGGCTGGCAGTGCTCGGGCTGGCCTCTGGAGGTGCTTTGGACCTGCACCCAATTTATTTGTGTGGGATGGCGCATGGCAGAGCCCCCTGTAGCTCGCGGCCTGGGGCTGCTGCCCATAAAATACCATTGTTAATCTAACCCTGACTGTAAGGCAGAAGGAAGAGCACAGTTACCCCACCTCTCCAAACTGTTAGTGCCCGATGGGACAATGGGTGGCCGCTTGCTCGGGCAGGCCTATGTCTATGCCACCTTTCCCTAGGCACACATTAAGGAGACCCCATTTTGGACAGTGTAAGAGGCTCTAGCCTGAAATCTGGGAGACTTGCAGCAAAGAATACTGACCCAACCCAAGAATTTACAACCCACCTGGGGATGTGAAACTGGCCTACCCAGAAACTTGGGACCCACCTAAGAATTTATGACCCTCCTGGAAAACATGGGAATCACCTAAGGGTTTGGGCCCATCTGCAATTTATGACACCCAGAATTTTACAACACCCTGAGAACTTGGGACCCACCTGCGCACCTAAAGAATTTATGACCCATTGGAAAATTTGGAAAACATAACTAAATTCGATCATGGGAACCAAGACCCTCCCCTGGTGTGAGGAGACACTAGAAAGTCCTATAAAAAGGGGGTATTCAGCAACATGGAGTTAAGAGGTTCACGTGTTAACCATTGGAGCTGATCACCCCAACGGTCGAATCTCCCGAAGAAAGCTAGCTCGTGTCGTGTCTCATACCATGTTCCTGGTGTCCATGCTGCTGGTCAGTGGTGCTTGGGTTATGGTATGTACGTAAACCACCCTCTGCAATACCTTGCAGTGTTGTTCAGTCAGGTACCTAAATTTTCTGCCTCCGTTAGATGTTTTAAGATTGCTGTTTAAAGTTAGTTGTTAAGTGTTTTAATATCGTATTGTTCTTAAGTAATATCTCTGTTGAAGATTTTAAGATCACTGTACTGGTTTTTCAACTGCCACCCCTAAGTGACTGCCTTTCTAAGTACAAATTGCTGTTTTGTGTTTTACTGCTGAAAATAACTTAGAATAGCCATTTCTTGTCAAGTAATTACTGGGTTCACCCACTGGGTACCCCAAATAAAAGAAAATTGTTTTTGTGATTAAACCAAGCGTGTGGCATCTCCTTCTCCCATCACAGTCGGGGAACCCACAATTCTAACCCTGACTGTAAGGCAGAAGGAAGAGCACAGTTACCCCACCTCTCCAAACAACATTAGCTTTGCCAGCAGAAGCACTCTTCTGTTGGTATACTTACATCTATTCTGGGAGTTTTGCCTGGCCAGCATAGTTATGTCATCCAGAAGGGATGATTTTTTTTTCACACTACTAAGTGACACAGTGATGTTGGCAAAACTTTGTAGCATAGGCCTACCTACGTGGGGTTTTTTGGCCTAGCTTTAACCACTGCCAAAGCAATAGAAACTAAACCAGAAAAAGGCACTCTTCTCGCAGAATAAGGGTCCTCTATACTTATTGCATTTAAAATTCACACCATACATTATGCCATTTCACTCTTCCATGTAGACAAATGGTAAATATTATGATCTTTCTAACTGCCTGGAAAATATGAGCTTGTGAAAATGTAAGAAAATTTCACTGAATTTTTCTATTTTTAATTGACATTTCAAAAATATCCAACAGCTGTACTCAGAACTCACTGACTTCATCTAGCTTTCAACCAGTAATTAGTTATTAATTATTATTTGTACTACTGTAGTGGCTAAGAGCCCCAGTCATTGACCAGGACCGCATTGTGCTACCAAGTTCCAAGGGAGTAGCTGTGTTAGTCTAGTTCAGCAAAACCAACAAGGAGTCTTGTGGCACTTTTAAAGACTAACAAATTTATTTATCACATGAGCTTTCGTGGGAGAAAATCCCACTTCGTCAGACACTTTGTGCTACCTGTGGTTCTCAACCACTGTGTCGGGACACATTACTGTGTCGCCACACAGCAATTAGTGTGTTGCGGAGAGCTGGGGAGATGTCTGGATTTGGCTTTGGGAAGATGGAATGATGTGTCCTGTAGGGTCGCAACGCACCACTAAGTATGTCACGACCCGCAAAAGGTTGAGAACCACTGTGCTAGACACAAAAAGGAAAAAAAGATTATCCAGCCCCAAAGAACTTGCAATGTAAGTGTAAGACAGGCGATGATAGACAGACAGACAGACAGACTTGGGAACACAAGGAAACGAGTCAATATTGATCAGTACCATCCCCATGCATTTTATTACATTATGTACATTTAAATAAGAAAACAAACCCTGTGAGCTAGTTACAATAATTCATTGATAAAGAAAGAAAAAATGTGTGTCTTATTTTACCTCCTCCTTTCCCCCCCCTTTTTTTTTATTCCACTCCTGCCCCATATCCCTTTACCTCCACCCTGACTTAATCTATACTTGATAAGGCCTGGTCTAGAGTAGAAATGCTTTGCCAGTATAGTTATCCCTATATACTATATCAGCAAAGCACTCCTACTTTGGACCCTGCTTGTACCAGCAAAACTGCACATTCGTTGGCATATCTTATTTTAACCATCCCCAAATGAAATAAGTTATACCAGGAAAATCTCAGCATAAAACTTGTGTGGGTTTTGCTAGCACAACTATTGGAGGTCACAAATCATACCTCTGATCTCATCCTAACTGACATAGCTATGCAAGCAAATATTTGTAGTGTAGACCTGGCCTAAGAAAAGTGGTCCTGTTTAGTTTAGACTTAGCGAACATAATCCGTGCAGCCAGAGACTTGTGTCTGCCCAGAGTCCCACTGACTTCAGTGGGCTTCTTTGTGAGGCAGGGATTTTTGGTTCTCAGTACAAGATTGGGGCCTAATATATTTTGTGAGCTCCTCAAAGCAGATATCTTGGGTGAATCCTGACTCCAGGAGACTGCAAATACTTTCTGAAAGGCTGAATGCACATACATGTTGAATTTCAATTCAGCTAGGTCTCATTTTTAAATATTTGTGTATTCAAGGATGAAGAACTACGGTTGGCTTGGCTATTGCTTGCGTGTGTGTGTGACCATGACACCTTTTAAATTAATTTGTATATGAGAAAATCCATCTTAGAAAAAGGTAACAAAATCAAGAAAATCATAAGCTTGCCTTTTTGTTTTATTTTTTAAGTAGGGAAGTTGATACTAGTCTGTATTTGTATATTTTCAAAAAACAGTTTTATTATTTTAAGTAGTTCATAGCTCAGTAATTCGTAAGTGGGTACATTTGAGTATTCTGAAGAAAATAAAAAAGAATATAGTTCCATGCTTACAGCAGTGTAATTTTGGTGCAAGAGGAGGTGAATTTGTACTGGAAAAGAATGTCATGAAAATATATTTTTATTTGACATATGACCATTTTCAATATTAGTACACATACATTAATACATATAGTTGGGGTTGGTTCTGCTGTGAGCAGGGAATTGGAATAGATGACCTTTCTTTCTTCCAACCCTTATCTCATCCCACACAGGGCTTGATCCAAAACCAGTTAAATCAATGGAAAGACTCTCATGAACTTAAATAGGGTTTGGATAAGGCCATTAGTGCAAGGAGCTATTTTTTTTGAGAGAAGGAAAAGGAGTCATCATTTGCTATGCGGGGCAGTTGTTCCCCCACATCTTGGTTTGCCCTCCTCCCCACCTTTTCATAGGTCTCTGCTTCCTTATGACTTCCGCTTTTTTGCCCTCCCTCCCCATATAATCACATATAATGTTCTATATGCTGACACAACTTTGCCCCACCCCACCTTCAGAATTTGTCTTAAATGATGCCTATGGTTGTATTTTATCAGGTTGATAAATATTATGTGTTACAAAATAGGCAATGGAAAGGACAAATAATATAATCTAAAAATGTGTATATAATGTCTCAGTTCAGTGCAGTTTCAGTCTCTTGGGTAAATAATTCATTTTCTAATCTTCCATGGAGGATTTTTGTTTTCAAAAATTAAAAAAAACAAAACAAAATGTAATTGACCTAAGGAAATTCACAGACTCCAGGAACAAAACAAGAAAGCAAACAACCCAAAGGACAATAGACTGACTGTCGTCGACTTTTACCTGCGTGTGTGAGCCTCTTAACAAACACAGAGAGGAAAGAGCTTTTTGAAGGCTGCTGTGCTGGAAAGGACCTGTTCCCACTCAGAGCCTCCAGAACTGATGTGAAAATTACACTCGGGAGCCTGATCTACGTCAGTCCATCGTAACACCAGGATTTTCTTCCTGGAACATCTTTTCTTTTCGAACACACGTCTGCGCTGTAATTGAATATGCTCACGTCTGTTTTGCAGGACCGCCTTGATGCCGTATGTGCTGCGGCTGAGTTTGAAACTCGGTTCCGCCCAAAATAGTATTCGCCTCTAGCCCCCCTCCAACTGCACCCTGTCATCGCACGAAACCCGATCCGCCTCCGACGTAACATGCAGCTAGATCCGCCTGCGGCTAAGGGGATATAATAGAAGCAGCGATGATTGCCACTGGAAGGTGGGAACCGGAGAACGGCACCGCCTCTTCTTTTGTGTCTGCTCACGATCATCCGTCCCGCCCCCGGTTTGCCCACAGTCAGTGGGGACGCGGTAAAGAGCAGGACATGGGCTCTTGACAGATGCCTCGCTGTGTGTAATTGAAGTGGGCTGAAGGTAGCTGGAAACCTTTAGTTGCTCAGTAGGTGTTCACGTGGAGTTCCCAGACATTTAAGCTGTAGCTGTTTTCCTAATTTGACATGAAGATAACAGAGGAAATCTGAGCCACTCTTGTAAATGCTGTCTCCAGCTGGCAATGAGTGTGTCAAAAGCCCAGATTCAGCACTCTTTATTTACAGCCCTTCCAACTCATGTGTGATTTGTGTAATAAAGTCTATTTCTTAATATACAATTTTGTAAATGAGATATAAATATATAGAGGAGGGATGAGAGCAGGGAAATTGATTAACCTGTGTTTATTCCTTTTACTATTTTTGAAGAGGTAGATAGCCAGACATGAAAAGGTGTTAATGGATTACTTTTCTGAAAGAAAATTCTGACTAATTTAATTTTCTCCTATTTAGGACATGATCATGCTTCCATTAAAGTCAGCAGGAATGTTTTCAATATGAAAGAATAATTTTAAACATTCCATACTTGTATAGTAAAATAAACACAATATTCTCAGACCTTTGAAATTACCCCATTGTGCTTGAGCCATTATGCAGTACATGAGGTCTTGAGGGTTGTTTTGAGTAGGAGATATTGATGATGGAGTCATTGCATTTCTTCAGTGCAATCTTGTTCACTTATGAGAAATGTACCAAGTCCTGTTTCTGTGAACACAGAAACAAGGCAGTTTCTTTAATCTTTCCTCATAGTTCCAAGCATCTTTCCATCTAGAACTCTGCCCAAAAAACTCCCTCTCTTCTTTTCTCTTAGGGCTACTGTTGTGGGGCATGACTGCCATGTGCTTACCTCTGCTGGCCAAGCATGGCACTGTTTGGCATCTCCTGCCTTAGTTTCTTTCACCAAGTCAAGTCACAGCTCCACACACCAGTCTGTGCTGGAGGTATGGCATAGTCCTCTGGTCAAGTCACAGACAAACCTAATCCTGCCGGGTAGCAAAAGTCAAAACTAAAATGTCCCAACAAACAAAAGTGTTCTGTTTCTTGGGGATGTCTTTTCAGCCTGCACTTTGAGCCTGTTCCCAGCTCCTTTGGGGGTACTTGTGTGGGTCTTTCTGATTCTGGTGTAGAGGAATAGGGCCCCAATCTGGTTCCCTTGGAGTACCATTCTCAGCCCCTGCTGGGTTCTGTTCCTTGTGTCCTTCCCTGTTCTGGTATGGAGCACTGAACCCATGCCCCCCAAGCACCAGGCTGGCCCCACACCAGGGCTGGATTAGAGGGGCTCCAGCCCGGGCTGCCCACTTTCAGGGTGCTGCCCGGCACTACCCAGGTGGGCCAGAATGGAGGCAGGATCCATTCAACACTGTGTGATGGAGGGGGGCGGTGGGCTGGGGCCAGAAGCTGTCCTCTCTCCGCTGCTCTCCACACAACGTTCTGCCCCGCCCCACCCAGCCCCAAAGGGTGGCATGGCCCACCCTCAGGCTCTGCATAGCAGCAACCATACACCAGCCCGCCCCACCCCCTGGGGCAGACCAGCCAGCCGGGGGCAGGGCAGGGTGGGGTGGAACACTGCAGGAAGCAGCAGAGGTAAGGTGGCCTCTGGCCCCAGTCCCCCTCCTGCAGTGTTGAATGGGGCCCCTTCAGCACCGGGGGCCATGGCGCCCCTGCCACAGTCTGGACCACACAGGGGTGAGGATGGGGACACTCCAAAAGTGGGCAACCCAGGCCTGGGCCTTTCTAACCTGGCCCTGGTGAAGAGCTGGCCCAGCACCTCTCTGCAGCCCCTCAGAGGGGCCAGGCCTCTACAGGTCCCCCCTCCCCAGAGCACCTGCAGGATGGGGCTGAGATCCCTTCCTGCCCTGTGTATGGGGGTCTGCAAGGTGTGGGGTGGTGTGGAGCACCCCGGGAAGCCAAATGTGGGCTTGGACCCTGGGTGCTGGACACCCTCGCTATGCCACTGCTGAACCCCCAGGCTGGTTTCCCTCAGATATCCAGCCTTCTGCAGACCCTGCTCAGGGCCTTTCCTATAGTACCATCACTGGCAGATTGATTTTTTTCCAGACCTTTTAAAAGGTTTAGGTGTCCATTAAACGTTCACCTGACCGCCTTAACCCCACCCACTCAGGCTGGGAAGCAGATAATTAATTAAGCCCCATCTCCCCATAAAGGGACCGGTCCCCTTGTGACAGCTGCATTACCAATCCCTCTCATGCTGTCTGCTGTGGCTGCTGATGCCGCCCACAGACAAAATAATACCCAACACCCTGCATGTACATTCAGATCCCACTGAAACCCCTTTGCCCACATAGCTCCACTTGACAGGTCCTGCATGTGGCCTCTGTTGGGGTGATGGCTCTTTTAGCTATCTCATGTCTAGAAGAAGCTTCACTGCTTCATTTGTCCTGAACAAAGGGTGACTGGTGTGCCCACCAGCTTCATTGTTTCACTCAACCTCCATCATTACAATATCAAGTGTCGCACTTTTTTCCCTCTAAGTGTTTTTTATATAAATGTTGTGTTTTGGTATTTACATAATAATCCTTCACTTGCATCTAAAGCTTGAGTCTGGAAAGCATGTTCCAAAAATCACTATAAAAGTTACTCCAGTTCTTCCCTCAACCTCTCTGTGTGCTTTCTCTCATGCTGTCCTCTATACATGGGAAAAATTCCTTGGCAAAATTTGTGAGACAGCCACCTCTTCTTTTTTAAGTTTCTTTCTAAAACCCAGCACTGCCAAGATGCCTACAGATTGATGTTAAACAAATTGTGAGCTGCAACCTTGGCTTTCCTGCTACATTGTAATTGTTTTTTTGTGCCACCTCATCCTTCCACCATGCCTCCACCCCATTTGTCAGTTTTGTCAGCCTCTTGTATCCTGTTCAAGATGCAGATGTAAACTATCTGGTGCACAAGCAAGCCCTTTGTTGCTTATCTGTACAGTGACTAGCACAATAGGAACCTGAGGCTTGACTAGGGTTCCTGACACTACATAAAAAATAATATATTGAAATCAGCTGGCCCATGGGAAATTTTTCATTGAATAAGGCAAACGGGATTTGTGCCCTCATTCTTTATATACCATAACTTCCATTATCTCACTGGAAATCTTGGGTGTACAAGGAATATTGAATTGATCAATGAGAGTTTTCCCTTACAGAATACACAATAAATCTGAGCCCTGATTTTATAGCTAGTAAATGGCAATAAACAAGTAAATAAATAAATAAATGCTTTATTTTGTGGCAAAAAAAACCCAGCAGACATACAACTGACACAAACAACAATGAAATGCACCTGGAAAACAAACTAGAAAAAAAGAGCCCTGGAGGCCCTGAGGCCACACTATGTGCCAGCTGGCCCTGCCCCTGGAGTGGAGCAAATGGGGCCGGCCCACCCTGCCCCTATGGGTGGATCAGCTGGCCCCGGGGTGGGGCAGGAGTGCAAAGCCCAGCCTCTGGGCCCAGGACCCTGCCCTCTCCAGTGCTGGCAGGTTAGGAGCCCTCCCAGCACTCCCCCAAGCCCTTCTGGTGCTTAGCAGTGTGGTGGGGGGGCAGCTGAATCAGGAATGGGCCTTAGGGGCTGGACCCCAGGTCCACTTTAGGCCAGGGCCTGTGGCTTCAGTCCCTATAGCCTCTGCATTAATCCGGCCCTGCAAATATTTGCCTGTCTCATTTGCGGGGCCCATTCTAGTAGCTGCACTCAGAGGCTGCCATGGAGTATGTCTGTGGGATCTAGAGTGGCCACTCATGCAGCCCCAGAATACTTGACATTCCAGTACTTCTGGACATGGAGTGGGTCTGCCCCCATCTGCATGACCCCACTCCACTGGCATGACCTTGCACACCACATGGGGGACACCATTATGAAGAGCACACTGTGGTCAAGGTGGCCCACTCTTCAAAATGGCATCCCCGATATAATACTGAGTGTAATTTTGTTTCAGTATTAGACGGGGGTAAGCTTTAGAAAAGAACTGTCTTAACAAATCAAACAAGGAGTCTGGTGGCACTTTTCAAGACTAACAAATTTATTTATTGCGTAATTTTTTTTATTCTTTAAAAGTGCCACCAGACTCCTTGTTTGTTTTGCTGAACTAGACTAACATGGCTATTCCTTTGGAACTTGTTCAACAAATGCATGACCACCACACAAAATAGGTTACAGCAGCTTATACTCCACAGCTCAATGGTTAGTGCACTTATCCAGCATTTAAGAGGCCCAAGCTCAAATTCCCACTTGGTCTGAAACAAGCAAGGATTTGAATCCAGTTCTCACCCCTCCTAGGAACATACCCTGCAAGATAGTCAGTCATTGGAGAGATGACTTTCCTGTAGAACTGACTCAGTGACAAATACTATTCCAAATACGGACGCAGAACCATGAACTATGATGACAGTGAGAAACTGTTAATTCTAATCACTCTATTATACCAACAATTGTAATGATTAAGTGGCAGTTTAAATTGCTAAAGAATAAAAATATAGTAAAGAACAAAACAAAACAAAAAAACTACCCCTCCCTCAAAAAAAAAAAATCCTACAAAGATGAGATACTCCACTGCACGTGCTTTTTATCCTATGGAGAGGATGAGAAAAAAAGCATGTGACAGATATGTAGTCACGTTGCTTAATGCTCTGTTTAAATGAACTCAGATACTACTGTGATGAGTGTAGTATAAGAACCCATATAGAATAACGTAATATGACACACCATAATATAATTAACAGCACAAAGTGATTTCCACAAATAATTAATAGTTTCATGCATGATCCACTGTGTGCTCATAGACATAAAACAAAATGATGACTAATACTTAATGCAAGTGTTAATGTGAACATTAAATTTTCATTATTAAAGAGGAAGATCAGGAAATCAAATTCAGGAGAGGAGTGCATCTTCATTTAAACTGCTGATCATGCAAGATACATTTGACAGCACTATTAGCAGGAGAGAAGGAACTGGTCATGGAAAATGAACACATTGTTAATAGAATCTGTTGTACTGAATAATGTAACTGGAGCATATTTTTGGGTGATTCAGCTCACCTGTAGGTGTTTTCATCTTTCAATATTGGCCTCCTGTTCTCCTCTGTGCTTCTTCAGAATTTACTTCTAAATGCACTGTTGATATGTTCAGAGTAGAACATTTTGGAATATTGTCCTCAGATGTCCCAGGCAGGAGAAAATGTTCCCCCTTAATCATTTTACACTGTGTAAAAAGGGTATGCTGTAACCTGGCATGTCTTAGAAATTCAGACGATGTCACAGAAAAATGGGATTGGTTGTCGTAGTCAATCCCTCGGAAGCTGAGGATGAGCTCTTTCACATGTTTTATTTTATATGGGCCCTTTGGTGACTGAAGAGTCCAATCCTTGAGCTGCAGACTTGCTGGAAGGCCTTGCAGGTAGTATTGGGAGGCAGGGAAGGGCCATGATTGCTGCATGACAGTTATCTGTCCTTTCTTCTCTGATGTTTTTCTGCTACCAAGGCAAGGCAGTTTTACTTAAAAGTGTGTTGTTCCTTCTCTGACAGGTCTTCGCTAGCCCTGTCTTGCACTACAGTCTTCCAGAAAGACAACAGAGTCTTGTGGCACTTTTAAAGACTAACAGATTTATTAATCGCATGAGCTTTCGTGGGAGAAAATCCCACTTCGTCAGACGCTTTGAAGATAGGAAAGTTACAGAGTGGTAGGAAATTAAATGCAGGGGAGTGTATGACATAGCATCAGGTCAGGCTGTAACAGCAAATGGATTTGCATATTTCAAATTTGCATATAAGTTCGAGTTCTGCAAATTTGACTCCGTTGTCTTGCGGTTAAACAGGGACTATGGATTTTTCTCGCATTACAACAAGTGATTTGACCTCCCCCTCCTCTATGTGCTGTTCCCCAGTGTTTTGAATCCTAACACCTATTTTGATTTGCTGTTACAGCCTGACCTGATGCTATGTCATACACTCCCCTGCATTTAATTTCCTCCCACTCTGTAACTTTCCTATCTTCAAAGCGTCTGACGAAGTGGGATTTTCTCCCACGAAAGCTCATGCGATTAATAAATCTGTTAGTCTTTAAAAGTGCCACAAGACTCTGTTGTCTTTCTACAATAGACTAACACGGCTACCCCTTTGGAATTTGACTACAGTCTTCCAGTCTGTGATGTTAATGCCATATCTCTTGATATTTGTCTTGAGTGTGTCTTTAAAGCGTTTCTTTTGGGCCTCCCTGTTTCCTTTCTCCTTTGATGAGTTGGGCGCCCAGCAATTGTTTGGGTAGGTGCACATCAGGCATGCACACACAGTGCCCGCTCCACCTCAGTGGGTGCTGGATAACCAAGGGCTCAGCACTGAAGATACTGGCCTCCGTGAGAAATTGGTGTTAGTGTGGTGATCCTCCCACTTCATGTAGAGGATCTGCCAGAGAACGTGTTGGCGCTGGTGTTCCAGTTTTTTCAGGTGTTTTCTGTAAGGCACCCAGCTCTCACAGCTGCAGAGGAAAGTTGGAATTACCATCACTTTGTATACTAAGACTGGGGATTAGTATTGCTTCTGGAAATGGAGCCCTGTCCTGTAAATTGTCACAAGAACATAGCCCATTTAAGTCCTGGGGTTGCTGGGAGTTGTAGTCTTTGGACAGGGCATGTGATGGAGATGGATTAGTTGACTAAGTGTCATATGACTGCCTGCTGGCGACTATATATAAAAGAAGGCTAGTGCTGGTTCATTCTGAATTGAGAATTGAGGTTGGACCCAATTACAAGTCTCTCTGTTTGCACCTGCCTACAGCCCTAGGCGATAGAAATGGCTACCCAAAAGGAAGGATGTGTCTTCCCTACTGGCTTGCAGAAAGTTAGAAACAGTTTCTTGAGATGTCAGTGCCCCATGTCCCTGTCTGGGTCACAGCTGAGGATGCCAAATTCAGGACAGATTGCTAAGAAATCGGGCAGACTTACCCCAAACTAGTGGTCACTCTATTAAGATTATACCAAACCAGGAACAAAAGTAAATTTCTCTATCAACACACTGGATAACAAGAAGTCAAAAATGCAGTTTCCTTAGGCATTCCAGGCCTTGGCCTAACAACCACACAATAGAATTTATGATAAGTAGTTACTGAAAACCAATTTCATCAGTTATAGGGTCCTTCCAAGCCCAAGGGACCCAGACAACTAGCCAGATCAATATAAAACTCAGATGTTACCAATAATCACGCTGATGGCAATCCTTTAGTAACTAAAAGTTAAAGGTTTAATAATAAAATAAAGGAAGAAAGAGAATTGATATTACACACACACACACACACACACACACACACACACACACACAAGTGATTGCAAAGTCTTTATATCAGGTTTATAGCCATGTTAGAATAAAATGCTATCTTGGAAAAGTCTCTCTGGAATCACCCATTCAGATAGAGGGTCATCAATCCTTGTTTAGGGCTTCCTTTTTTAGAAATCCAGTCCAGAGAAATGAACCAAGAAATGAAGATAAAATAGAGATGTATCAGGTGCCTTTTTATATCCACTGCCATGTTCATAGAGTTTTACTGTTCTCTGTTTGTGGAAAGTTAATGACCAAGATGACATCTAGGACAGTGGTTCCCAACCTATAGTCCGGGGGCCAAAAGTGGCCCATGGGGCCTTTCAAAGTGGCCCACAGCTGGGCAGTAGGGCCGGCACGGGACAAATAGGAGCTGGTATGCCTTACCGGTACATAGCGGCTCAAAAAAAGCCCTGTCTGCATGTATATATTCACCTACATACTGCAGTTTCCATTTCATGTATCTGATGAAGTGGAATTATAACCATGAAAGCTTATGTGATAAATAAATTTGTTAGTCGTTAAAGTGCAAGAGGACTCCTTATTTGTTTTGTTAGAGTGAAGTATCCTTTACAGGCCATCAACACATAGCTGTCTAGCCTTGATGTAAATCTATTTCATAGGTGTCACCCAGGAACGAACACATTTGGGATTCAAACACATAACCAACATTCATAAATTTAGATACAAAGAGGATACATGGATAATTTAGTATAATCATCTTTAAAAGACTAACTTTTCCATTGACACTGTAGGTGATACACTTTGTACAAGCTTTGTTGCAACAGTGGTCATAGCAATATAAAAATGGCATATTCAATCATACAGCATCATAATGGGGACCAAGGGTTTAGTATTTCTTTTCTTTTTAAAAATATCCCTTAGTATAGCAAAGCCAGCCTTGGGAGATGGTGCTTGGACTGAACTGTAGTTTGGGCTTTATTTCCCTTTCTCTATCTGGTATACCTGCTGTTGCTATTTCATATGGGTTCTTACACCGCACTCTTTACCAGGGACCCTAGGAAAACAGAAAAATTCAGAATTTGCATTTTTACAGAGAATCTGTATTACTAAGTGACCTTTTCTATTTAATTTAGAAATGTATAAGAAAATGAAACAATAAATATCTAACTATATCCCAGAAGTGTATATCACACAACCACAATAGATTGATTGTAGAAAAATCAGAAAGGTGAAAAGTCAGTGGATGCTCGTCAAATTGTCAGTTGGACACTTACAAAGAAATGAGAGTGGGTAAGGGTTCTGGATTTTCTTGCAGGGTAATCAAGTTGAAAAAAAACACTTAAGAGTTTGCCCTTCAACTTTGAGTACAGGGGTGCGAATAACAGTGAGCACCAAGTGCTATGTTGTAACTCCCCCCTGTGGATGCTGTGGGTGCAAACTAAAAGGTTCCTAGTACACATTAATATAATCGTCTTCAAATAGGACTACATTTATGCAAAGTAGGAGCCTTTTAATTTGCACCCACAAAATCCATACAGGGGATTTCAATGCAACATTTTGGTGTGCGCTGCTTTTCACACCCCAGTAATCTGAATTGCAGAGCAATACATACATGCCCTTAGCCACCTTCACATATTTTTATATGTAAAGGAATAGCACCAGGTTAAAAATCTTATGCACACACCACATTACCTTATGCAAACTGTTACTAACTTCTTAGCTTATTAAAAATGAAGTAATTTTTTATATTAATTTTAATTATTACTTTTAATGCTATCTGTTTCCATTTTACATTGCCCTCAGCTTGAAAAATGAAAGTAGATTGTTGTTTCATTTTTTATTATGGTTAATAGTCAATTCTACTTTCTATCTCCCATGCACTAGTACATTGCTGTAACAACATTGCAAAAACAGAAGAAATGGTACTAAAACAAAAAACCCAGCCAAACAATCATACCTGTTTCCATTTGAATTTTGACTTAATTAAAAAACCCCACACATTTCTATTGGTCTTAAAGAGTCCTTTTTTGTGATGTCCTTCAGTGAAAATGGAAGGCATGCAACATGTCAGAGGAGGTTTCTCTACCCCTTGCAAAAGCAAGCCCAGGTTTTATAAAAAACACTCCCCCTCGCCTCCCCCCACACACTTTGCTCTTACATTATTTAAATTTAGGACCAGATTTACCTTGAGAGTTAGTTAATCAACTAATGTTAGTAAATTTATTTCTATCCTATATCTTAAATAACTGCAAAGGAAAACACCGTCCATAGCTACATAGAAATTAGGATAGGCTTCACTGGCTTAACTCACCTTTTACACTAGTGCAGCATCTACCCTAGGGATTTGCACCGATGAAGCTACAGCAGTGCAAAAATCCCCAGTGTAGACAAGGTCATAAGTGACCTCTCACTATTCTTGCTGCTCTCCCTATCCATCCCCTGGCAGAGTTAAATAAATTATGAATAAATAAAGAGATAAATAATTAGACTCCTGAGCCCCAGAAATAGCATGAATCCCCACTCTATCACTGTTTTATGGTGGTTATCCAACTTCACTAGAGATAAGTAAATATTTCCTAGCAAATAACTTATTTGACAAATTTATTCTACTTTTCTTCTGAAGAATTGTGATTCATTGGTGAACTATCCCAGTGGTTAAATTGCCAAGCAAAGTGAGGGCCTACACTCAACCTGATGCCGGTTCTCTCTTTGACTGTCTGTCCAGATGTCATGTGATAACTTTTGAACAGCATATCCATGATATAGAAAATTTCAGGGACTGTTCTAGGCATCAGTGGACAGAACTCTATTGACTTTGGTGAAAATAGGAAAACTGGAAAAGACATTTGCACCTGTAGGTGCTCCTTGTTCTCTCTGCTGAGAGCCACCTAGCTTAATAGCTGTGGGTCAGATCCTTACCCAGTGGGGTGGCAGAGAGAAAAGAGAGCAAAGGAAGTTTCATTCTTTTTTTCCCCTGTTGTGGTTTACTACCTCTCTAAAGCATACTACCCTACTGGTAGTGGGACAGAGCAAGAAAGAGAGAAAGCAACAGTCATCTGCCTGTCCATTCCAATGTGAATGGGAGAAACATACTCTGGAGAAGGGAGAAAAAGAAGACATACAGATCCCCTGGCACTGAGGAAGAGTCACAGACATACAGAACCCCTTATGTGAAGGAGGTGTCAGAGACACCAGACCCCTGGCATGGGGTAAGTATGTAAGTATGAAGTCAGATGCATAGCAGAAGTCCAAAAGATATTATCATGTCAAGAAAGGGGGTAGCTATATTAGTCTAGTTCAGCAAAACAGACAAGGAGTCCTGTGGCATTTTTAAAGACTAATAAATTTATTTATCGCCTGAGCTTTTATAGGAGAAAATCCCACTTCGTCAGACTGTTGAAGACTCCTTGTTTGTAATGTCAACAAAGTTACCTTTATCAAACAAGTTGTCATCTCATTTAAAAAATCACATTTGTTTGACATGACCTATATTCCAACAGAAAAAATCCTGTTGACTGGCATTCGTTATGTTGCCATTCTTTAATTTTTTACTGACTGTGACCCATATCAGCAGTTCCATTATTTTGCCCAGGATTGAAAATCAGGTTAACCAGTCAACAGTTACGAAGGTCATCCTGTTACACAGGTCATCCCTTTTACCCTTTTAAAATATCAGCACAACTGTAGTTTTTTCCAGACATCTCAAAATTCACCAAAATTTCCAAATTTCTAGAAAAGCAATGTGAATGGTTCAAAGAGTTCTCAGGTAAATTATTTTAAAACTCTTGAGTGCAAGTTATCTGGTCCTGCTAATTTGAAAATGTTCAATAGACATTGTTTAACAATGTATGAACACCATCACTCTAGGTACTGTAAGCAAAATTCTCTAGTGGTGGTGCCCTGAGTGAGCACACACCTAAGAGAAATACATTGCTTGAAGAAAAAGAAGGCTTAATGCAGAACTATCCAATGCTGAGTGTAATACTCTCTGTGACAGAGAATTATGATCTGTATCTTGTAGAAACTTCATGAACATTTTACTATTGGCAAAATGAAGCCACCAGTATAGCTCCCAGTTTTAAGTTCACATCGTAACACCATTTTTCTTTCTCTTCATTGATTTTGGTCACAAAAGTTGCATGGTATCATTTCTCTTTCCTTTCTAGATGAACATAACCCTTATAACCAAGGTGCAGATTTGGAAAAGCAGCTGAGCCTCTGAATCTCTCAGGAATAAGAATGATTTAAGGCCATTATATTTTTCTTGAAATTTTGCAAGGCTGGACAATGGCTGTATATATAAATTATAACAATATTAATGCAAAAAAACTAAAGCTTTTCATTAAATGGCTTTACATACACTCAAACATGCTTCAATATTAATGTACTTTAAGATGACAAACAAATGTCACTGTAAATAATTTAATACTATATGCAAAGAAATTATTCTCCAAATCATACAATTATGTAAGAAATTAAAAATACAACTAAAACACTGTTTAAGTGCATTTTATTTGGTTTGTTTTAACAGGATATTTTGTTGCACACACAAAAAAGTAAGACATTTAAAGTTCCAAATTCTTCTTAAGGATTTAAGATGTGGCTAGTAAATAACCATCTACAACAAAAGCACAGTGGAGTGGAGGAGTCATAAATTACCAAGTGAAATACAATTTCAATAGAATTCCTTTTTTTACTTCATCCATCAATCATTTTGGCAAAAATTTTCAAAAGGCTCAGATTGGAATTAGGAAACGGATTCCACAATCAGTGTTGGTGACTTTGAGCTGAATAAACTTGGCTCTCTTGCCAAAAAAAGTTAGTCCAATAACAGGTATTCTTGCCTATGTTGTCTTTCTAATTTGCCTTATGAAGACAATCTCCTTTATATGCAACTCACAAAATTTATACCACAATAGATGTCTTGTTTATTGTCAGAAAATGCACATGATGACACAAATAATTGTTTTGCACATAGCCTGAATACTAATCTGATACTACGAGACTGTATGATATCATTATTGGCCTATAAATTCAGGGGTGGGGCCAGTCCCTGTTTTTTGGCCGAGCCCCCAACTCTCCAGGGTGGGCCCAGCCAGTCCTGCTTCCAGTCATGTGACCAGAAGCTTTCTGCCAACGTTCCAGTTACCTAGGAACTGGAGCATCAGGAGGGGGAGAGGCAATCTGGCCCCTCAGCAAGGTCACAGAGGCTGCCTGGGACTGGAGCTGCAGGCAGAGAAGCCTGCAGCTCTGGCCATCTACCCGCAGCACTGCTGTTCACAGCCACCCTTGCTGGTCAGTCCGGGTTCACAGCGGCCAAGCTCACGCCTCTACCAGCCCCACCCAGGCCCAGCCGTAGCTACACCCCTGTATAAATTGACTAATAATTTGCTTCTTGGTTTTGGAAATTCAGCTTTCTTGATATATAGGACACTCTCCATTGCAGACTGGACAAGGGAAATAAATGCATTTTTTAAAGAAAGTGAAAAAGTTGTTCAGTCAGTATTTAGAGCTAATCTACATGTAAAACTTGCAGTGGCACATTTGGATCAACACAGCTGTGCCGCTGTAAGAACACTTGTGTAGCCATGTTGTGTCAACAGGTGAGAGCTCTGCTACTGATATAATAAAACCAACCTAAATGAGCAGCCATAGCTAAGTTGGCAGAAGAGCATCTCCCTCTGAAATAGTGCTGTCCACACAATTCTTTATGCCAATAAAACTTATGTCACTCAGGGGGTGTTTTTTTCACACTCCCTGAGTGACAGAAGTTTTGCTGGCATACGTGTTAATGTAGCCAAGGTCTTAGGGCTAATCTACTTTTAAAACTCGTGGCAGCACATCTGTATCAATGCAGCTGTGTTGCTGTAAGAGCTCTTGGATTGCCCTGTTATTCTGATGGGAGAGAGAGCTCTCCCGCTGACATAATAAAACCACCTAAATGGGCAATAGTAGCTACGTTGGCAGAAGAGCATCTCCCTCTGCCATAGTGCTGTCCACACAAGCGTTTATGCCAACAACACTTTTGTTGCTCTGAGGAGTGTATTTTCACACCTCTGATGTGATGAAAGTTTTGCTGGCATAAGTCCTACTATAGACAAGGCCTTAGATAAGATAGCTCCAGGGATGAACTTCTGAGTGCTGCAGCAAGAAACGTTGGTCAGTCACTACATAGCACTTTTCTCTCCGATTCAGAATTGAACAAACTCCCAATACAGTCTTACAGGGTATTGGGGATGTTGAAAGTACCTTTTTTTGGATGAGACACAGGACCTATCTATTTAGAAGAATTTCATAGTACTATCCATCACTGTAGCATCTGAGTGTCTTCAATGTAAAACAGATTGGCACCAGCAGCGTCCCTTGTAGACTCTCATCAGGAGTGATTAAGAGAAAATGCCAGGCACCGCCAAGCTACAGGATCTGTTTTGTCAGTGCAGGCAAGGACCACAGACAGTTAAAAAGTCTTCCTCTGTCTAGAGTCAGGAGGTTGTCAGGAAGTATGTGGGGAACCGATTGACACAGAAACAGATTTCCCTGGGCAGTCTGAAGAAGCAAAACCTGACTGACCCACTGCCACTGGACCTAGGGAAAGACAGATGTGCATGGCACGTTGGACATGTTGGCCTTTGACATTCTTTTTTCTCTTATGTTATGCATTGGTCCTGCTGTTAAGATTAAACAATACTTTGGGTCGTGAAAGATGCCTGGTCACTTGACAGACTGTTGCTAGTCACAAGCTCCAGAAGGAAAGAATAGCAAGTACACAAACTCAGACAGGCTTCTGGGGATACGCACAGTTAATTCACAGGTGCCGTAGCCTGAGATCCAATTTTAGGCCTGGTCTACACTTAAAAATTAGAGCGACCTAGCTACCTTTCTCAGGATCTAACCCCCTATGTAAATGTGGCTAGGTTGTCCAACGAATTCTTCTGTCAATTTAGCTACTGCTTCTCAGACAGATGGATTAACTATATCTATGGAAAAACCTCTTCAGCTGGTGTAGGAGGCATCCACGCTACAGCACAAAAGCGGTACAACTGTAACATTGTAGCCGTGCTACTGTAACAATTATAGAGTGCAAGAATCACAGGATTCCATCCCAGGAGAGGTACATGCCTGAAGCGATCACACGTAGGGGTGCTCTCAGAGAAGCCTGCAAGTTATGATGTCAAAGGTGCAGGTAGCCCTGTAACCTGGCATTTACAGCTTAAAACCCAGGACAGTACTGGGAAATCAAAACTCAGAGTGCAAGCAATCAAGGTGGTGCTTACACAAGTTGCTACACATTTGGTAGAGCAAATGAAAAGTAAAGATAGGATGATACCATAGTTTACATTTTAGGATGGGCCAGGGTGGTTTTCTCACAATTGATAACACAATTTTGAATACAACAGTGACAGATCAAGTGCCAATGAAGTAGCAATATTTTTATTGGTTGGGTGGAATCTGGGAAAATCTCAAGGTATGTCTACACAAGAAAAAGTTAAGTCAACTTTGTTAAATAGACTTAATAAGGTTAGCTTTAGGTCGACTTAAAGCTGACTTTATTAAGTCGACTTAATAAAATCGACTTAAGGGTTACTCCCCATCCACACCATCCTTAAGTTGACTTAAGGAGTCAACTTTGGGCTTCAGTCGACCTAATGGGTGGTTGTTATTAGGTCGACTTAAGCTTTCATTAAATCAACTTAAGGAATTTCTTAAGTCGACTTAATGAAAGTCAGGTGTAGACATGGAGTAATTTAGGTCGACTTAAGGGTTCTTAAGGCGACCTAAATTGCTAGTGTAGACATACCCTCAGATTTAGGCCAAATCCTGCTGCTCTATGCAGAGCTACGAAGAAGTTACAAAGGAATTCCATGGAGTCTGATGGAGAACACAGTTTCTCTCCCTAGGCAGCAGAACACCACTACAACTACTTATATAGTCGGTACTCAGTAGACTTGATAAAGGAAGCTGTCCTTGGTCCCTAGGGTGGGTCTCTACCACAATTGTTAAATGTGTTTTAACATGTTAATTAACTTATTAAAATATGTTTAGTAATTTTGATGTCATCAAAACATTACATGGAGATTGCGGATGCCAATGGATTTATGTAGGGCTTGTCTTGAAAATTGTGCCAGCATAATGTAAGGTGTGAACTTAAACCATATAGCCCTGATCTACAGTGGGAACTTTTGGCAGCCTATCAATGTTCATTAGGAATGTGATTTTTGGGTAATATGTTTATACCTGCAGAAGCCCTAGTATAAACTCACTTAAAAATGCTTTTACCAGTGTAGCGTATTTGGTCACTGTATGGTATATACACTAATGTATGTGTGCGTCCGTCTGGGTCTATTTAAAAGCTAATTAGTTATCTTACTGCATCTTTCTTGTCAATGAACCTCTAGCAGCAGACCCACTGAGCATGTCCTCACCCACACCTCCTAGATCATGTTACATTGTACTGTTGTAAAGAGCTAACTCAATGTGCCCCAGCTCCATTTTGTGCTCCCATACTCAAGAGCCTTTTATCAGTCTTTCATTATTTATCTACAGTAGAACAGCTTCAACAGGCCAGACTTAGCTAGTGCAACTTCAGAATATCTCATAACTAAGTGGCTAGAGCATTCTCCCACATCCCAGGTGAGTGCTCTGACCACGTGGTTAAAAGTTGCAAGGTGGACATCACCTCCTTGGGATGGAGGGATGGATTTTGAATGGGACCTGCTGTGAGCACTTCTATCAAATCAGGCCTTACACAAGACATAAGCACGATATAGACCAGAGATGTTAAACATGCGGCCCATGGGCTGAATGTGGCCCGCGAACCTCTTCCATACGGCACACGACTGCACTTGGTTGGACCACACTCTCTCCATAATAGAGAGAGAGAGAGATCGGATACCCAGCACTCTGCGAAGCTGCAAGAGTGTCAGGTCTTGTGACATCACAGCACGCTCGGTATGCGAGGCTGTGCTCCGTGAGACTATACTCTTTCCCTGACAGAGAGAGAGTGGTATCATGGAGCCCAGTTTCACATATACAGCACTCCGCGACGCCACAAGAATGCCGTAATATTTTGATTTATATTATGTACGGCCCACTTCAAGTACATTTAAGTCAAATCTGGCCCTCCATAGCTAATGAGTTTGACACCCCGATCTAGACTGACGCTGGTGGTCAACAGAAGATATACAAGCTATGTACTGTAGCTTGCATATCTCTTATCAATATACTTACACTGCCCTACTATGGCCTCTCTGAGCTGCATCGATGGGAGATGCCCTGTGTCAATGCCACCTTATTCTTTTTCGGGGCTTAGGGGGGGTTTATTGCACCAAACGAAGAGCACTTCTGGGATCAATTGAGCAGGTCTCCACAGCCCACTCAATTGATCCTGATGCATCAATCTGTGCAGTCCCCAGCCGTATAGAGATACCCTTTGCCAGCTGAATTCCTGTCTTCTCCTGGTTCATGAATAACACTGATGCCCTTCACTTACAGGGCCCGCTGCCGCTGAGCCTCCCCTGCTGGCAAAGTTCTTCTCTGGTGCCAGCATTTTTGGTGGTGGGTCAAGTTCGAGTGGTGCCCACCACTGAAGAAATTCTGCCTCAGCAGGCACATTCGGCAGCGCTCCTGCTGCTGTGAAACAGAGCAGAGTTGGGAGATTCAGCAGCAGCTCTGTGGAGAGCTGCAGCTTCTTGAGATTTCAGCTGTGGCTCTTAAAGGGCTAGCAGCATGAAATTAGTCTGCCACCACAGCTATCCTTGGTGGCAACGGAGCTATCGACAGCAATCTGATTTCACATGACATGCTCAGCTGATATGCCGTGGCGTGATACACTTTTGTGTTGTGACACAGTGGTTGAGAGCCACTGGCCAGGGAAATTCAACCCTGAAAAACTTTGGTGCTGCGGGAGCTTGGGCATTGATAATGTTTAGCAGAATCACAGTGGAGACCAAACTAGGTTGTTGGCAGGGCCGTCCCTGGGGGAGGCGAATGGGGAGATCGCCCTGGGCCCCGCGGGTCCATGGGCTCCGCGCTGTCCCGCTCCCAGCGGGGCAGTGTGGGGTCCGCGCGCACACCGCAGCCCCTCCTCCCACGGTTGCCCCGCTGCCTTTGGCACCCAGCCGAAGGCGGCAGGGCAGGAGGGCTATGCCCGGCCCCAGGGCTGGTCCACCCCAGCCCCAGGGCGGAGCAGGCAGTCCCAAGGGCAGAGCATGTGGGGCCCAGCCTCTGGGCCACCTGCGTGCTGTTGGCCAGATCCCTGCTGCCTGTCTCTCCTACCAATCACTGCTTTCTCCTTCTGCCTAAGTCTTGCCTCCCTACATTCAATGGCTGCTTTTACACAGCATGCTAGGCCTATATATTGGAAGGGCTCTGGCACAAAAGTGTTAGGTGAATGTAAGATTTTCAGTAGTTGTATTAAAAATGCTGGTAGGATGCCAATATGCCAGCAGCCTTGTGCACGCAGCAGTCAGATGTTATTTTAACATCGGCTACACAATGCCCATGCTGCTTCTTTTATGAAAGATCCACAGTAAAACCATGCAAAGCCCTGTGAATACATTTAGTGCTTCACTCTCAAGTAAATCTCTTATTTTCCAGTGCAAACATTGTATAAGGGTAACGCTGCACTCTTAAACATGAACTAGACATAAACCAATTTCATTCGGATTATGTTTGTGTCATAAATAAGGTTCTGTATCCACTCAGTTCAAATCGGCCTTCTTAAGCAGGCTTATACTTGTTAAATCCTGTCTATGACCTCAGGCAGCCTGTGTTAAATGCATGACTTTTGCATGTGAAGAGAGAGACTTGGAAAATAACAGTGAATTTAGCTAAGGCTAAATCTATTTGAAATCATTATGTCTTTGACTTCTAAACTGATCCAACTGTCTTTGTAAATAATGCTTATTTAAATATATCTTAGGAGCCTTTATTTTTACATGTGAAAAACAAATTGTGAATAAAAATGTTCATTAAAATTTTCATGAAAGGAATTTTACTTGAAACAAGAAAAGTTTAGTCACATAAACAGTGTGGATTTGTATCGCATATTATTTTATACAAAATAGACGATCATTTTACTTTCCCTTTTTATCCCCTGCCCCATCACAACCCACTCACATTTTCTTCACATCCTTCTTCCTCCACCACTCCTTTTCAGTTTTATGTTTTTAGTTCATGACTGGGTGACTAGATGTCCTGATTTTATAGGAACTGTCTCCATATTTGGGACATTTTCATACATAGGTTCCTATCCCCTGTTCCAATTTTTCACACTTGCTATCTGGTCACTCTACTTCCTGATTATGTGTATGTTTTGTGTTTGTACCAGGATGTGCAGTGTGACTATTTTGTAAATAGCGAGAGACAAGTCAGCATGCAGACAGTGTAAGATGGATTTTGTGGATTTAATCCTTCACTTACTGAACTCGCTAGCCATCCCTCTAATCTAAATTTTGAATGCCCAGAGCAGCTGTTAAGAGTCCATGAATATTTGTGAAAATGTTGCTTGAGCACCCATCCCCATATAACAAAATCCAATGACTGAACGCTAAAGCTAGGCAAATTCCAAATGACTATAAGATGTATATTTTTAACAGCGTGGGGAATTATGTAAGAATGACCATAGTGGGTCAGACCAATGGGCCATTGGGCCCTGTATCATATCCCTGGTATGGGCCAGTGCCAGCCATGCTTCAGAAGAAACCAACAGAACAGGGCAATTTTGAGTGATCCATTCTCTGTCATTCAGTTCTAGCTTCTGGCAGTTGGAAGTTTATGGACACTGAGGGCATAGGGTTGCATGTCTGACTATCTTGGTAATAGACATTGATAGATCTGTCCTCCATTAACTTATCTAATTTTTTTAACCCAGTTATACTTTTGTCCTTCATAACACTTTACAGCAACGAGTTCTACAAATTGACATGTGTTATGTGAAGGAGTACTTCTTTATGTTTGTCTTAAACCTACTGCCTATTAATTTTTGTCGGGTGACTCTGGGTTCTTATGTGATGTGAAGGGGTAAATAAAACTTCCCTATTCACTTTCTCCAAAATATTCACGATTTCACTTACCATGAAAATCATTCATTCATGACTGGGAAAACACGAACTAAAACATACGGAGCTAGGTGCATCCCTAGGGTACATGGCCTAAGTTAGCACCTGTGGAGTCAGAGCACCGACTTAATGGCACCCTCTTTTGAAGAGATGAAGGGTGTCCTATGCATCCCTGCTGGGTTGGTCTTAAATGGAGATCCAAAGAGCAGTATTGAGCACTGGCTAGAATTTGTTACCATTGGTTAACAAAAAAACTGTTGGTCTAGTTCCTCCTCACATTTTAGGGTATGTCTACACTTGAAAAGTTAAGTCAATTCTGTTAAGTCAACTTAACTTTTCATGTGTAGACGCAGTGGAGAGCCGTGGCTCTCCACTGAGCCTTCTTGCCGGGACCCATCCGAGTCCAGGGAGAAGAGAGCGGGGTTCCCTTCTCGCCGGATCTGTGCAGGTCCCGGGGAGAAGGGAGCAAGGCTCCCTTCTCCAGCCCTGGGTCAACTTTTGTAATTAAGTCGACTTAGGGCGGCCACACTGGCTTTAAGTTGACTTAACAAATCGGCTTAGGCGTTAAGTCGGCCTAAAGACCGGTAGTTATTAAGTCGACTTAATGAAGGTCAGGTGTGGATGCGGCTTTATTTAGGTCTACTTAAACTTCCTTAAGTCGACCTAAATTGCTAGTGTAGACATACCCGTATATTTTTAAGGGAACCTGTGTTAAATTCAAATTTGCTGGCCATGTGTGTGTATATAGTATTCCCCTAGGCCTTGGCAAGCTAGATAATATTTGGAGAAATGAAGGCAGTTTAGGTCGGTCACAGGTAGCAATGGCATTGAGGCCAAACCAGAGGCAGCCTTAGCCCATCTGGAGCCCTAGGCAAAGGCCTATTCCCCGGCCACCACCATGGCCCCAGCATCCCACTGGGGGCCCTGAAACCTCCCCCTGTGGCCCTGGTGCCATGCCAGGGGCCCTGAAATCCTCAAAAAGCCCCCCCATGGTTCTCCCATGGGGGCCCCAGCCCCGCCACAACACCAGCTCTCTGTGGCCGGCTCTCTCAGCAGTGTGGCACCCTGCTGGGCACCCCGAAACCAGCCCTGGTGCCCTGCTGGGGTGCCTAATTCCCCCACTGCCATCCCTACGGAGGGCAAGTGGGCTTCCCCCCCTGCTGCTGCAGGACTCCCTGCTGCCTTCAGCAGCAAAGGCAAGGGGTGGAAGTGCAGAAAGCAGAGCTGGGCCTGAGGGCAGAGCAGCCAGCCCAGGGGCGGGGCTGAAGTGTGGAGCTTGGCCTCTGGGCTAGCCCGCCCTGCCTCCCCCCATGCTGATTGGCCCTGGGTCCCATCCCACAGGGATACCCCTACCCTGCCCCTTCTCCCCCCCGCCACTGGTCCCCACTGCCCACCATATGTTCTGCAGTGCAGGACAGGAGGCAGATGCAGCTTTTGGGGTAAGGTGAAAGGGTCCCTCACTGCTTGGGGCCCTACCCCAAAAGCCGCCTCTGGGCCAAACAGCTGGCAGATTTGAATTGGGTATGTTGCCACTCCTTGCTAGTGTCTCACTTGGCTCGTCCTTTTAACATTTTAAAAGCAAGGAAGGTATCATTTTCAATAAATTTAATGAAGATCAAAATCCTTTCCTAACCCGGTCTGACTAAACAATTGGATTGCCAGCTATCCAGAGTTTTCAGTTGTCCCATAAGTCTTGCTCTGAAGAAGGGGTTGTTTTTTTAAACTTAATAGACAGTGTATTATGGCTGCCACAATAGTTAGTAATTGTTCTTCAGAGGAATCGGTCATAGTCCAAACGCAGTGCATTGGATGGGAGTAAAGGAGCAATTAATTCTGCTTTCAGCTGGAGACTGTTTCTGGGGTCTTACAGCATGAAGGAATGTGCCACTGCAGTGCTTGGCTAAGAATTATGGCCTGATGGCAAAGTTAGAAGTTTGGAAATCTAAAATCACCTGTTTTGATAGGGAGCTGCAGCTTCATTAGGCGATTCTGGGTTTGTTGCCAGCACCCCACAAGAAGGACCTGACCATGTTGTTGATTTTGGTAAAATAAAAGGGTTGACTATGGATAAAGAGGGAATTCAGAATTAAAAGGATCCTAGGAAGACCTTTATGTTTATTTTCCACCACGGAGAAAGTTAAATCGTTTGTTAGCTTCATGATTAATAGGATCAGGTTAACTTTGACTATGTTTTTAATTTCCTTGTGGAACAAGATGCTAAGGTATCTGAAGCTTGTCCATTCCCACCTAAATGTCCTATAGGAAACCACTTCCTTCTAAATCCAATGAGATCATCGTTTCTCCCAATTTATCTTATAGCCAGAGAATTTGCAACAGCTGTCTATTTTTGTAGGATATTTGGAATAGATTGATCCTGATCTTTAATAAACAGGAGAATATCATTTACATACAGATGGATTTTTGTCTCCTACTCCCTGATTTGATCCCTTGGATACCTGATGTCCCCTAATTAACACTGCAAGTGGTTCTAATGCTAAATCGAATAGTAGGTGGCATCCCTGTTGTGATGGGGTTGGCTCACCCCACACTAGGGAAGCCCAATATACTTCATAGGCAGAGGAAGCCCCGCCCCTTAAACCTTGCTGGCCATGCTCAGACTGCTGCCCCAGTATAAAAGGGAGCAGTTCAGCTTAGTCTGGGCTGGCCAGTGTGAGGAAGGATGCCTACTGGAGGCTCCTAGGCTATGTCTACACTAGAAAAGTTAAGTCAACTTTGTTAAGTCAACTTAATAAGGTCAACTTTAAGTCGACAAAGTCAACCTTATTAAGTCAACTTAAGGAAGTTGACAACTTTTCTAGTGTAGACATAGCCCTTTGTCGACCTTATTAAGTCGACTTAATGCTTTAAGTCAACTTAATAAGGTCGATTTAGGTGCTAATCCCCGTCGACACTGGCTTTAAGTTAACTTAAGGAGTCGACTTAAGGCTTAAGGCGACCTAAAATGAGGTGTTATTAAGTCAACTTAAGCTTTCTTTACGTTGACTTAAGGAAATGCTTAAGTCGACTTAATAAAAGCCCAGTGGGGACGTGGGTTTGTTTAGGTCGACTTAAGCCTCCTTAAGTCGACCTAAGTTGCCAGTGTAGACGCACCCCTGGACAGGAGCTGCAACAGCCCCTGTGAGAGAGCAGGAGCAAGCCAGAGGACCTTGGAAGACCGCAGCCATTACCAGCGAGCAACCGGGAGGCAGACAAGCAGCTACCAGCAACTATCAGGGAACCCCAGCACCCCGAGGAGGAGCTACCAGAGTCAGCTGCCGGAAGGGACAACTAGAAGTGCCATGGAGGGATGACTGCAATGATCCAGGTAGGAAGTAGCCCAGAGAGTCTTGATGGGGGAACCAGGTGAGGTCTGCACCCCCAGTCAGCTTGTTGTGGTCTGGATCCCCGCTGACTGCACCACTAGGGCCCTGGGTTCTGGCTCAGTGGAGCGGGAGGGCTTGAACCCCCTACCCGGGCACCACACTCTGTGGTAAACACCCACAGGATATTGACTTTGTATAGGCTCTGTGCTGCCCTGTCCCATAAGGGCTTGTGAGTCACTTCGTATAGACTCTGTGGCTGCTAGGCCATGCTGCCCTGTCCCATAAGGGCTTGTGATTGACTTCGTATAGACTCTGTTGCCCTGTCCCATAAAGATTGTTTATTGACATGCAGTGAGACACTCATGTTGTGGGGACGCTCTCCTTATCCACGGCTTTGGATTTTCCCCACCCAGGGGCGCTACAGAGGGTCCCAGTCGTGACACCCGTCCAGTTCCACAAAATAAATCAAAGGGAGGAGGGATATTGTGCTATTTGCTGGGACGTGAGAGTTGGGATTCGAATATAATAGCTTCATTCACAAAATAAAGGATTTCCCAAACCCAAATTTATCCAGGTAAGCAACAAATATGGCCAATTCACTCTTTCAGGGGCTTTCTCTGCATCAAGTGAAACAATTGTATGGGAATTTCTAGAATGGTGGTGGACTGCCAAAACATTAATCAACTGATGTGTGCTAATTGAACCATGCCTTTTTCAAAATAAATCCCACTGAGTAACTAGGACTTCCCTCTTAGTAGGAGGTAAAGACAGGCGGCTTTTGGGGTAGGCGAAGCAGGCACCCATCTAGGGCCCCAAGCATAAGGGGCCCCTTCACTACCCAAAAGCCATGTTTGTCTCCCACCCTGCAGGACACATGGTAGAGAGCAGGGCCCCACGCCCCCCCCCCCGGAAAGGGGCAGGGGAGGTTAGGGCCCTCAATAGGGTGCCAGGGCTGTGGGGGTGTTTTGTGGCCTGCAGAGGGGCTGGCCATGGGGACCTGGGGCTGGCCATGGGGGAGGGAGGAATGTTTTAGCGGGCCTGGTGGGATGCCAGGGCCCCAGGGGGCAGGGCCAGCAGCAGGGATCCTATAGGGGCTCCTGCAATGGGCCTTTGCCTAGGGCCCCTGATAGCCTAAGGCTGCCTCTGCTCTTTAAGGCATCTTTGTAAATGTATAACAGCTTAGGAGCCAGAACTTCTCTGGCTATGTCTACACTAACAAAGTTAAGTCGACTTTGTTAAGTCAATTTAACAAGGTTGACTTTAAGTTGACTTAAAGTCGACCTTGTTAAGTCGACTTAACAAATTGACTATACTTTAATTTGATTTTGTTAAGTCGAATTAACAGCAGAGATAGCCGTTATATTTGCTTTAAATCCACTTAATAAAGTTGACTTAGAGTTAATCCCCATCTACACTGGCCTTAAATTGACTTAAGGAGTCAACTTAAGGCTTAAGTCGACCTAAAACGAGGTGTTATTAAGTTGACTTAAGCTTTCCTTAAGTCGACTTAAGGAAATGTTTAAATTGACTTAAGAAAAGCCCAGTGTGGATGCGGCTTTGTTTAGGTTGACTTAAGCATCCTTAAGTCGACTTAACTTGCCAGTGTAGACGCACCCTCTGAGACTTTGATAGAATTCTATCAGTAGGCCATCAGGGCCAAGTTGTCTTCCCTAGAATCATTTCCTTCATGGCCCTGATTATTTTTCCTCTGTAAAGGAGAGCCCAATTTGGCATGGTACTCTTTGGAGAAGTTGAGTTTTAAGAAAACTATTCAGTTCTTCTGGGTCAAGGGGTGAATCAAAGAGCCTTTTAGACTTTCAAAAATAGATAATTGATGTCGTATTTTATTGATTAATAATAACCTGCCCTTGTTCTGATTTGAGGAATACTATTTGGGACCTTTCACTTTTAATCTACATGCAAGAACTTTCCCTGCTCTATCCCCTGACTCACAGTATGTTTGTTTGAGTGGAAGAAAACCAAATTTAGTTTGGTTATATACCCCTTCTCCTATCCACCCCCTCTTAAAATTCTTTGCTTCCAAGTCATTAAGGTGGGTTTCGTAGGAAGATAATATCTTACTTTCATTGTGTTTAGAAGGGTGATAAGTCTTTTTCTTTTATTAGATGATTCAACCTCCTAATTTTCCAGGAAAGACAATTTATAATATTAGCCACAAGGAGTGTTTAAATAAAATATCTCATTATCAGACACCTGAATAGTGTTAAATAGTGTCACAGCTTGGTCCACTGTTAGTTCCAGATCTAGGAATATATCTGAGTTTTCCCTAATCCAGGGCCAGATTAACTCCTCTATGGACCCAGGGCCGACAGATTTCTTGAAATTGTCTGCTAGGCTATCTCAGGAATGCAAACAAGTTGTTTTGATTCAAACAGTATGGAGAAGCATCCTGCAAGCAATAGCTGAGAATGTTACTAGAGGGGAAATCACCTTTTGTAATAAATTGATGTGGGGCAGGGCAGCAGGGTCTCTGGTGCCTGGGGACCATACTTACATTGGTGTCCCACTTCCTGTCAGTGGCAGTGCCCAGGGAGAGGGGGATGCCTGCAGGCCTGTGTCCCACTCTTTCCCATTCCTCCTCCATCAGCATCACCAGCAGCATCAGCAATGCCCCTTGGGAAGGTCTGTAGGCCCATTTCCTGCTCTCCCTCCACTGTTGGGGGCTGTAGGGGCTGCTTGGTGGCACGAGTGGGGGGGCATGATGGTCCCTGGTCCTGCAGCTCCCTCTTTATACTCAGGGTTGGGGCAAAGGGCCAGAGGATGCCTGGGCTGCAACTGGGGGGTGGGGGCGGAGGAGGGAGAGGCTCCTCTGCAACCCAGCAGCTGGGGCCCTGCCCACCCCTTGCCCCCTGCTTTGTTATGGCGAGCCAGCCACCGGCCAACCTGGGACAAGGCAGGTCAGGGTGGAACTCGAAACTGGGGCAGGTCTGGCGCGGGGGCACAGCATCATGGGACATGGGCTGGCTGGCACAGGGGCACTCTGGCAGCACTTAGGCTGACACAGACAGACCGGAGGAGCTGCCACTGCTGTGGGGCCAGGGCCCCCACTTAGTCCAGAGCCCTGGGCTGCGGCCTTTATAGCCCCTGCCTTAATCTGGCCCTTCCCTAATTGCCACAAAGGTAGGAGGAGGGGAAAGAGGAGAGTTTAAGGCAGACTAGGACTATGTCTACCTTACAAAGGCAAATCAAACTATTTTAGGTCGAATTAAAGCCACCGTATTAATTACTGTGATGGCTGATGTCCACAGTACCCTCCTTTGGTCGGAAGTGTGCATCCTCACCAGGAGTACTTCCGCCAATGTGAGAGAGGGAGTGTGGGGAGCTGAGAGCCCAGTCTTTCAGCTAAGCTGGCAGCTCTCTGCCCTAGCCAGGTTGGTCCCACCATCGCTCCTCCGTTCCCCACTGGGAACAGGGTAAACCTGTTTAGGGCTTCTCACATCCAGGAAGCAGGGTACACCTACCTCAGTTTCTCAGCTTCCCTCATGTTCCCAACCAGGAGCGGTGGAGGGGAAGTCAAGGGGGAGAGCCACCTGCGCCCTCTTGCCCTGTCTCCAGCCAGGAGCAGGGTCCAGCCACCCAGGCTTCTCAACTCCCACTGTTAGCAGGATCCATGTCATCCATGCTTCCCTCCCTCTGCTGGGCGTGGGCTTTGTCTGCCCGGGTTTCTCACCTTGGCTTCCAACTGAGAGAAGAGTCTGGCTACACAGTTTTCAAGGAGAGCTAGGGTCAGCTGGGCTCTAGCTTTCTGGCCTTCTTGTCAAATTCACAGCTCCAAATTGACAGCCAACATCTGATGTAAGGAACGCAGACATTGCGTTGCCCTCATTACACTGACATAAGCCCTATACCTCTCATCAAGGTGGTTATTATGTCAGCATAGCAGAGGAGTTACTTTTGTGGGAGGAGCATTTGAATGTGTGCACTTCCACTGTTTTCTTGACAAGAGCTGACTTAGACAAAGTCAAAGAAAGGCAGAAGACAAATATAATATGGGAACCGGATAGAAAAACCAAGAAAAGGAAATGAAGTGGTCCAACCTGATGAAGTATGACTTAGAAATAGATAACTCTTATCCAAACAGAAATAGGACTCAAGTCCAGCAGGGTTATAAGGGGGTGGTGGCTTTGTCACTCATTTCTCCTCTCTCCCCACGATACCCATTTGGGGTATAACTGGATTCCCTCTACTTTTATAAAGAGGAAATAGTCTAACATCAAGGAGGGAATGATTCAGAACAACAGAAAAGGAAGAAGGAGTTTAGTGTCTAATTTAAGAACAAGTCTGCTGTGGATGTATAACTTATATAAACTGTTTAACCTCATTCTAACATAACTGGATCGTTTGTAGATAAGAGTTCACTGGCAGAACAGTTCTGCATTAACTTTGACCTCTAGAGCAGAGGTGGGAAAACTACGGCCCACAAGCAGGGCCCGTGGGAGCCTTTCATACTCCAACTGGGACTGGCCAGAGCCCAGCAGCTACTCCTCCTAGCTGTCCCCTCCCCCTATTACATGCAGTAGCAGCACCCTGGCAAGACCATAGCAGCCACTCCCCTCCATGTAGCTCTGCCCCTTCCACCACCTCTCTCCCCACCATGTGCAGCAGTGGCACCTGGGTCAGCCAAGAGAGTGGCCACGGAACGCTGCCCCCTCTCCCACTGCGTGGGCCAGGGGGAGGCGCCCTGGCTGGACTGCAACAACTGCTCTCCCCAAGGCCCAGAAGTGCCCTGGCCAGAGTGCTGCAGCCCTTCCATCCTCCCAGCCCCGCCCCTTCCCCATGCCTTTTCTGGCCCACCTAGGTGCTGAGGTGTCCCTCAGCCCAAAAGGTTTTCCCACCCCTGCGCTAGAGCCTTGTCCATACTGGATTTTGGTATGAGCACCATCACCCAAGAGCAACATTAGCAATGTAAATCAGCATAAGACTTCTTTCAACTCATTTAGCAAAAATGAAAACTAAAGAAAACCCCCTGAACTAGTATTATTGCTAAAACAACTGACAGCCCCATATTAACACATTCTCAGTGATTCGATGAATCTTACATTTATGGCTAGCAGCATAGTATTTGGAAGGGGTTTTGGTGCAAGGGAATGGTGGGCTTTCTTAGTATCTGAGGCTACAGCTACTAGAGAGTTTACAGCAATGCAGCTGCACCACTGTAAGCTCTCAAATGTAACATTTATAAGCCAATGGGAGCTCTCCAGAGGCTTAACTACTCCAGCCCGCAAGCAGCAGTAGCTATGTGAGTGGGAGAAGCTCTCCCACGCCACCCACGTAGCTCTGTATACACCAGCAAGTTTAGATCAGTGTAACTTACGTTGTTCATGAGGGCAGCTTTTTAACACCCCTGAATGACCTAAGTTATACTGCAGTGATCGCTGGTGTAGACATATTGTAAGTTCTGAGCATAGGTCACAGAGATAAAGCGTTGAAAGAATGTGGATAAAAATTCCACAAGTCTCCTTTTTCCTGGATTCTTTCTCCTGGATCTTCCCTCAAAATCATTAATCTTCTCCTGCCGTGCTTTAATACTCCTTTTCTCTTACACCACCACATTTCTGATGGAGATGCTTTATCTGTGTTAACAGGAGAGAGCTCTCCTCTTGGTGCAATAAAATGATCTCCATGAAAAGCGGTAGCGATGTCAGCAGGAGGAGCTTTCCTGCCAACATAGCACTGTCCACCCCAGCATTTATGTCGGTGTAACTTATGTTGCTCAGGAGGGTTGTTTATTCACATTCTCGAGCAACATAAACTGTAGTATTAACATAGCCTGTGTTTTCTGAGGAGATTCTGTTCTCAGCCTCCTACTAGTCTCAACACCAAGCCTTGCAAATTAGGTTGCTGTGTATCAGTAATGTTTTTGATACCACTTATATCTTTAGGTGTTTTTTCTAAAGCTAGTCTGTTCACTTAAGATTTATTTTAACCAGTCCTTAATTTCATCTAGTCTTGGAGGGACAGCCTCTCTTTAGCCAGGAATTTTGGAGAAGAAGCAACACTCATAATGTCATTAAAATGAAAGAAAAGGATGATAGATAATATCTGATGAGCGTTAGAGGGAGAAAAAGTGATTCAGTTGGTGGTGGCTGTGGAGTTTAGAAGGTGTGGAGGGGTTCCACCCAATTCATATTGATTGTCAGCACTCAGTGACTTTCAGCTCTTTAGTGGGGGAACTTCACAGCTGAAACAGGCTGTGAAGAAAACTGTTCCACAACAAGTGAGTTCAGCTCTTGTCCAGGGATTAAAGTAAGGGGGAGTGCACCGGAACACAGTTCCGGGGCCAACAAATTTGAGGGGCCAGAGTTCCGGGGCCCCTAAAAATAGAAAAATCCAGTGGAACGCATGTTCCGCCCTGCCCTGGCTGCTGGCAGGTCCTACACCCCACCGTTGTTAATCACAATATTTATTGTGTTATGCAGTGTTTGTTAGCTTGTGACAATAATTGCTATACATATAAATGCCATATAAAAATATAAATATTTTTGTGGAGCGATAACCGATGCATGTGGTACTGAGAAGTGGTTGCAAATGCCTACCTGGACTGAGGCCTGCACATGCATGAAGGGGGCCCAGACAATATGGGAAGGGGGCCTGGAGATTAGGAGCCCGTCAAATTATATTTTAACCACTACAAAAGACTCCTAATAAAGTCTTAATTAGCTCTGCACCCAAGCTCCCTGCTTCTCAGGTTCAGTTCAGATGAGGATGGCAAATTGGAACAGGCTAAGCTCAATTCTGCTACCCTTTAATCATACAATAAAGAGAACAACATTTCTTTATCCCTACATTCAACAGTGATCATTTGGGCAAAGCTGTCCCATCACACTGAGCACCTAAGCAGGGTGCATAAGCTCATGTAAATACAGTCTGGCCCTCCACCAAGTCAGCTCAGCCAGGGAAAGTTCATTCAGACCCTGCTTACATATATATGCCTTATTTTGCACTTATCAACATTCAAACTACTTACTAAGGGTTGTGGTGGATTGCCCACTTGGATGCTTGTTTAAAAGCTATGTTTTAGTTCAAATAGAAATTAAAGTTCCTGTGCTATACAGGAACGTTGATAGATGATCACAGTGGTCCCTTCTGGCCTTAGAATCTTTGAATCTATAAACCATGCTTCAAACTCAGTACTTCAGACTTTAAGTACGTAGCTCCCACAGAGCATCCACCAGACTTAGGTGTGGCTGAAGTACATGGCAAATGGAAATCCTCTTAACTTGGAGCAACACATGGCCATGGAGATGTGCTGCGTAAAATTAACCGGCACCAATGCAAGTTCCATTTTCTGCTGTGCAGCACCTCTGCAATAGAGGTTTTCACTGGTGATACTTCACAGATTCAGTTACACTAGTGCAAATTTCCTTAAAGTAGATGAGGCCAAAAGGTCTGATCCTGAAGTCAGTGGAAGTTTTTCACTGAGTTTAGTAGTAACTTGATCAGGGATTAAGTGCAATTCTGGACAAGGGAGGGCAATTTCTTCAGTCCAGAAACTAGGGGTACATTGGCATCTTAGACAAAACAGCTTCATGCAAAGGGCAATACATATACAGAATGGATTAAGTTACCAGGAACTAGATAGGAACCTCTATGCAAATTTAATTTGTATGTCTTCTGTCCTTTAATTTTCTGTGATTTACTGAGAATTGAACCTTTTACTATACTGTTGGGGTTCTGGACCCATTGGCCTCAGCTGAGAGGAGACTCATTAGAGCTATTGTGCTGGAATGGCCCAGGTAGAGGAAAACTGAACCGTTAAGAAAATATGAATAGATGTTGAGTTAAAGGGTTTTGATTGCTCTTCCAACACCAACAGAATGAGTTGCTATAGGAAATGATACAGGCCAAGCCCTAACCCCCTGGATACCATCTCTGGGCTAGTCTACACTTAAAAACTTATGATGACACAGCTTTGCCACTGTAACGTCACCTGTGTAGCAACATTATGTCAACGGGAGAGAGCTCGCCACTTACATAATAAACCTACCTAAACAAGAGGTGGTAGCTATGTTGCTGGGAGACCATCTCCTGCCGACATAGTACTGTCCACACAAGCATTCATGCCAGCAAAATTTATGTCACTTAAGGGTGTGTTTTTTTCACACTCTTGAGTGACAAAAGTTTTATCGGCATAAGTGTTACTATAGACAAGACCTTAGAGAAGGAATCATTGACATTGGCTTCCAAATATCCCGAAGGGGACATCTTCACAGAACCAGATATGTTAATGGTTTTGTTGTCTATTCCCTGAAACTAAGTGTAAAATATAGGAAGGTTAAAATCTCCAAGTGGAAATAAAAGATGTTAAAATGAAGAGAAAGTGCCCTTTTTGAGAAGGGTCATGTCAGATAGTTGCAACATCTATCTGTTGGAGAGAATGAGATAAATGCTTATGACATGGGCAATGTTGTAGTTTACCTCAATGATCTTCAGAATGTGGGCCATAGAACATTTGGAATTGTTCAGCAGAAATGCTTTGCCATGGTACTGACAATTTCCTTAGCATGCCATGTTGTGTGAGAACATGACTTTGCCTTGTGCTAACTAACATTAACAGAATATTAAACACTCAGTTTAGACAGTGATTGCTGTGCTTTACACTATATCAGCTGCTTCCTTGACAGCATATTTTAATATGGCCTAATTTGTTAGTAAATCCCACCCATACTGTACGTTTTCCATTTTCAAGCATCTGATGAAATGGGATCTCTCTCACGAAAGCTCATGCGATAAATAAATTTGTTAGTCTTTAAAAGTGCCACAGGATGCCTTGTTTGTTTTTAAAACGGGGAATCAAAACATGTTTCCCTCAATTATATAACATGTTTGTTAATACATTTGGCCAGAGGAGGGAGGGGAAAACTGTTTTCCTATCCACAAAGTCTTTGGCATTTCTAGAAACATTTCTGGCCATTTAAAACATAACAAAATACAGCCAAAATGCAGTGACTAAAAATTTGAGCATGGTAACCTGCTCTTTGAATCCCTTTAATAGCTCTTCTATTTATCTACCTTGTTGCTTTTACATTTTTTGGCTTTGTTTTCAAAGCCCAGCATAATTCTTTCCATCTGCATCTCCAACCTACATTCTTTTATTGCATTACTCTTATCCCTGCATTCCATTAATAATGCCAGCCTTGGGGCCCTATTTTTTGTCTTCTCCTACAACTATTTTCATGCTTTTTCCCATACTATCTCCGTGGATGGGAAGAGAAAGGAATACATGTTGCTGGGCTGCTATTCTCTGGACAACTGCGAAGATAAGACCTGGGACTTAATGGTTTGCCGGAAAATTGGGGTCTAGGGAGTGGAGACAGCCTAGGTGACTGTTTCTATATGTATAACCCACTAACTAGCCTCCCAACTGCTTTCTTTCACACTTCCTTTTCTCCCTGTGGCTGAAGGGGTGTTAATCAGAGCTGGATTAAGGATCCTGGGAACCCAGGGCTGCCCACTGTCATGCACCTCCTCCACTATGGCTGCACCCGGGGCGAGGGGGGGAGGTCCAGCCAGTGCCGGGGCAGGGGGTCGGCGGAGTCCAGGGCCCACAGACAGGCCAGTCACAGAGGTGGGGCTGGAAATGAGTCAACAGTGTGCTCTTGTTGCCAAAAAGACCAATGGCATATTTGGCTGCATCAGTAGGAGTATTGCCAGCAGATTGAGGGATGTGATAATTCCCCTCTATTAAACACTGGTAAGGCCGCATCTGGAATACTGTGTCCAGTTTTGGGCTCCCCACTACAGAAAGGATGTGAACAAATTAGAAAGAGTCCAGCGGAGGGCAACAAAAATGATTAGGGGGCTGGGGAACATGACTTATGAGGAGAGACTGAAGGAACTAGGCTTATTTAGTCTACAGAAGAGAAGAATGAGGGGAGATTTGATAGCAACCTTCAACTACTTGAAGGGGTGCTCCAAAGAGGAGGGAGCTAGGCTGTTCTTGATGGTAACAGAGGACAGAACAAGGAGCAATGGTTTCAAATTACAGCTGGGGAGGTCAAGGTTGGATATTAGGTTGACTTCACAATGCTAAAGTTGACCTACAGAATGCTGTGTCCACACTGGGCGCTCATTAAGTCCACTTAAGTGCTTCCTTAAGTCGACTTAATAACACCACCTCTGAAGATCGACTTAAGGCTTAAGTTGATTTTACTAAGTCGACTTAAAGCCAGTGTGGACAGATATGTCTACACTACAGGCTCTTTTAAGTTGACTTAAGGTTGACTTAAGTCAATTTTAAGTGTAGCTGCTCCATTAAGTCAACCTAACAAGGTCTGGGGGAGAAGGGAGCACAGAGCTCCCTTCTGGCCCAGACTGCTCGGCTCCCTTCGGGACGGGACCGCTGAGACTTCCTTGGGAGAAGGGAGCAGGGGCTGCCTTTTACCCCTGCCCTAAGTCAACTTAGCTGACTTAGGGCATCCACACTGCTTAAGTTGACTTAAGAAGTCGACTTAAGCATTAAAGTTGACTTTAAACTAGGTTTAATAAAGTTGACTTTAAATTTCCTTAAGTTGACTTAAGCAGCAGCTTAAGTTGACTTACGGAAATGCCAGTGTGGACACAGAGTTAATTAACTTACTAGTGTAGACGCATCCTAAGGTGCCACAGGACTCGTTGTTTGCTGAAAAATTATTAACATAGCTACCCCTATTCTGTAACTGCTATCTAGATAGTTTTCCAGTGCAGACAAGCCTTAGTAGTAAAATTTTCTTGCTACTACATCAGCCATTCCTCCATGTCATTTTAGGAATACTAGTATGGAATGAACGCTATTATGTCATTCCAGCAGCTGACTATTCAATCAGCAATAGGTATATTAAAACAAAATAGAAAGGGTGCAAAATTTGGAATT
>ML685802.1:15358094-15371922 GCA_007922175.1 Pelusios castaneus
TGTGGCACTTTTAAAGACTAACAGATTTATTTATCGCATGAGCTTTCTTGGGAGAAAATCCCACTTCATCAGACGCTTTGAAGATGGGAAACATTCTGCAAGTTTCCCATCTTCAAAGCGTCTGACGAAGTGGGATTTTCTCCCACGAAAGCTCATGCGATAAATAAATCTGTTAGTCTTTAAAAGTGCCACAGGACTCTGTTGTCTTTCTACAATAGACTAACATGGCTACCCCTTTGGAATTATTAGGTTGGTGATCTATAAAGTCTGGTTATCTGGATTAAGGCACATGGATTGAAATCATGGCTCCCATTGGCATCAGTTGGCAAGGATTTTACCCAAGAAGTAGCCAAATAAGAAGCATGTGGGGTTGGAGTGGCCTCTTGGGGCATTGGTGCAACTCAAGGGATTTTTAAAATACCCGTGAATTGCTCATTATTGTAATTTACATGGAAAGGAAATGGGTTAAATAAATTTAAATTAACATTGCTTTTCTATAATGGGCTTGAATTACTATATAATAGCTGAAAATAATTCAGATTCTAGTCTATTATTCAGCTACTTTGCACTGTAATTTAGTTTGTCATCTTTGCCTAGCCTTAGAATCTTTTACAAACATATTTCATCTGTTGACTGTGTCTCTGTTAACCTCTGTCAGTGTCAAAACTGGTTCTGTGATCTGCTTGAATTCTTGAAGTGGTAACTGAAGCATCTTGCCATATTTCACCCAGAATATGTTTAAGATTCATATTTGCTATAATCAGAACTATTAATTATTTGTCAGGCTTTTCCTCATTTCACTGAGGTCAGGCTAAATTTCAGTCATAAGAAATGATAATTTAGGTCTCCATATTGCTACAGTTAACTTAAATTAAGACATAATGTACTTGTCAACAGATATTCAATTATTGTCATAGCTAAATTATTGTAATAATGTTACAGAAGCTTCACAAGTGCTCAAAATAATACATTCTGCCCAGTTCCCCATCAAGTTATCTCTACTGAAAACCAATATAGTGTCTAATGATTTAGGTGTTTATCTTTTCTAATGCAAGAGTGAATTTCTCATTATTAAATAATAAGGAACCAGGGAAGTTGGTGAGATCATGGTTAATTACATTTAAAATAGACATAAAAATATTAGTGATTTCCTTTATACTTTCAATAATTTAACATCTAACCACTTGAAGAATCAAGCAATATTCTGTGTTCACTATATCTCACCTCCAATAGTGGGTGATAAATAATTATGGCTGCATCTACACTGGTAAATTAAGTCGACTTAAGCTTGCTTAAGTCGACTTAATTTACCCTGCGTCTACACTACAGTTTCCTTAAGTCGACTTAAGCAGCTTGCTTAAGTCGACTTAAGGAAAATAAAGTCAACTTAATGAAAATTAAGTCGACTTTATAAAACCTGCTTTTAAGTAGACCTAAGGCTTAAGTTGACCTAGGTACAATGGGGCAAAGGCTGAGCCCCTTGGCATTGGGCAAGGGGTGCCCCCCTGTCCCCGTGGACCTGCCCTAAGTCCCCCTAGCGCCACAAAGTCGACCTAGAGCATCCAGTGTGGACTCTCTAGGTTGACTTTTTAAGTTCCCCTTTAAGTCGACTTTATTTTTAAGTGGGGACACACTAAGTTGACTTAAATTCCCTAGTGTAGACATAGCCTATAAGACTATCTCTTTTGCAACTAATATTATGTGAATAATCCCTTCTCACATGCAGATTTTTTTTTTAAAAAAAATTAAAATGGAATTAAATGTGATAGTTTCTGTAAATTAAAAATAGTAATATTTTTATTATTTTGTTCAGAATAATCCCTTTAAATTATTCTAAAATATTGTCAAAAGTGTATTTGGCCCAAAGAAATATAAAAAAAATATTCCTATAAAATAGCTTTTGTTTTATTGTTCTAAATGAATGTACTACTGTACAATTCAGAAATTAAAATATTATGTTTCCTGAATACCTAATTAAAGAAGCCTTTACTTTGAAACGGGACCTTTTTTATGTAATTCAGAAAATAGTCAGTATTTCACATTTATGAAACCAACATATTTTGTTCAAACCATGTTCTTGTTCCAAAATGTATATGAAATCATTTTGAATTCAATTATCATGTATACTTAGGAAGGTTCAGATAAAATTAGAATTCAGTCAAGATGAAAAACTACTTAGCATGTACAAAAAGGGACCCACAATTAGAGATTGGAAGACAGTTTGACACAATAGCATGAATACATGATTGAAAATGCCACTCAGAAATTTCCTTTAGAATAACATCAGCTGTGTACTGATTCTCCTATTTGGCAACCAAGCACTTATTTTGGTTCAACACAGGAGGTAAACAAAGCTTCCTTTACATAGTCCATTACATAGCCACAGTCACTAGAAACAATGTGAAGCATTATTTTAATTGCTTTGGGAGAAGAGAGACTGTACAGAAGAGACCAGACACCTCAGTAGACACCTCCTTGAGTTTTGCTTTGAGTTCAAGGTTTCGCCTGCTTTCCATTCAAAAATATAAACGAACAAACACATTGCAAAACAACAAATGCAACTCATCTCTCCCAAACTACATAAGTCTCCCCCACCCTGCAATTCATCTTCTTGACTCAAAACTGGGCCTACATTCTTGGAAAGCCCTTAGTGAATCTGGCCCAAAACTTTAAAATAAAATAACCTGGTTAGCATGACCAGGTTTGAAGATTTGGGCAAAAAGCATCCCACAGTTTTAGCCATACAGTGATCACCAGTGTTGATGGGAATTCAGAGACACATACCTTATGGAGTGGCTGAGAAACAGCACAAAACAGGCATGGAAAACTGGCAGATCATGGCAGGATAACAAGTTGAAGAATGTGACACAACATTAAAAAAATCAATATTAAGGTTTTGGAGCATGGGTAGAATATTTTCTTGCTACACAAAATTGTTTATTTAATTTTGATTTATAACTGTGTGTCATGAATCTCAGCTACAGTTAACTACATAAATACAACATTTCTTTTCAATCCAAACCTTGCCAGTAAATGAGGGTATCTGATTTTCAAAACAACTTTTTAGAGGGGGAATACTATAACACAGAGGCTCTCAACCTTTCCACGTTACCATACCTCGTTCAGGAATCTGATTTATCTTGCATACCCCAAGTCTCACCTCACTCAAAACTGCTTACATACAAAATCAGACATAAAAATATAAAAGTGTCACAGCACACTATTTAGTGAAAAATTGCTTACTTTCTCATTTTACTGTATAATTATACAATACAACTGGAATGCAAATATTATACTTACATTTCAGTGTACAGTACATGGCACAGTTGAAACAAGTCATTGTGTACAATTTTAGTTTATACTGACTTTGCTAGTGCTTTTTATATAGTAGTAAAACTAAGAAATTATCTAAATGAGTTGATACACCCCCTGGAAGACTTCTGTTTACCCCCAGGGGTATGTGTACCCCTGGCTGAGACCCATAGTTATTACCCATAAGTCTTCCCCTTGAGGGGAATACAGGTAAGGCCCTGCCTCCTGACCACCCCAGGGTTCATCTGAAACCCCTGGGGGAGGATTAGGGCTTTCCGAAAGTGGAGGCTCTAATGGCCAGTCTGTCTATCTCCTGGGAGGCACCCCTGGTGGGGTTTCTGTCCGGCCTTTTATACTGTCATCTCTCCCTTTGGCTCCACCCTTCTGTTTCCTGTCCTGGCTCTGAGCAGTTGAGTCTTCCGTCCAGCAGGGGGAGTTTGGGAGCCCTCCTAAGCCCTGCTCAGGGGGCGGGCACTTCACCCTGCTACAAGGGGCCTTGAGTGTTTCCAGTCAATTTGACCCTCTTCCACGGTCTCTAGACCATCATGATCACATCAAGGCAGGGCTTGAGGCCCTCTTCTGGTCCTCAGTCAGTGTCAGATGCCAGTTTAAGACCATGGTCCTAATCAGAAACTGTTTAAATGTATCAAGCCCTGCTATATTAAAGATTGAATTTTGATTTATGAACCACCACAACCATTGTGCTCCTGTGGTACAATGCAGACCTCAAAGTCCAGGATGACTTGCATGAGAGCTGGGGAAAGAAAAATTCTTGGTTGAGGGCAACCTGCTAGGGCACAAACTTCCAGACAAGATTAGATGAGTCCTGTCTGGCCACCTGGAGGAAAAACTACAGATCCTTCCTCTTTGAAAAAGACTTCCCACCATAGCAAGAATGACACAATATTAACTATCCTTTACTACTCAGTTACATCCCACAGAAACCCAAAAAACTTGTGACAAAAACCAAAAATAAACCCTACCCCAAACAGAGTTTGTATACCCAGAAAGAGAAGAGTCCAGAAAGAGTACAACAAATCTGACATCGGAAATAACAACATTCAAAAACTAATAGGGGAACACTTCAGTCTCCCTGCTTGCTCCACTGATGACATGCCATACTTAGGCAAATGGATTACAAATCAAAGCTTCAAAGAGAAACGGCAGAATTGGAATTCGTATGCAGATTTGACACTATTGCCTTACAGTTAAATAGGAATTTGGGGTTTTTTTCTTATTACAACAGGTGATTTTCGCCTTCTTTTTATATAACCTCCCTCTAATATGCTGTTCTCCACTGCTTTAATTTAAACAGCTGTTTTGATTTGCTGTAACAATATGACCTGATTCTATGACTTATACTTCCCTGCATTTATTTTCCTCCCATTCTGTAAGTTCTCCATCTTCAAGTGTCTGACAAAGTGGGATTTTCTCCCACAAAAGCTCATGCGATAAATAAATTTGTTAGTCTTTAAAAGCACCACAAAACTCCTTGTTTGTTTTGTTGAATTAGACTAATATAGCTACCCAGTGTTTTTTTGGGTTAAAAACAAAAACAAAAACAAACAAACAAACAAACAAACAAACAAACAAACAAAGGTGCTGGTACTCACATTGTGATAGTAAATTTGAAAAATGCCTCTCCCACCCCCCCTTCCAGCAGCACGTTCCTTTCCTTTCCTTTGCTGACCCCACCCCCCAGCTGGCAGCGGGGCCAGCAGAAAAGGTGCTGGTAGTCCATACCCCTGAGTACCAGCACAAAAAAGTACTGTGGCTACCCCTCTGGAACTAGCCTGAGTTTCAACAGCATTTAGCATCCAGCAGCTCTTTTTGAAGTCAGGTGATATGTTCTTTAGGTCAATTTGCTTTCTGGAGTCTTTGCCATTTATTTTTAGCCCTGAGCATGGGTTGCTGTGAACCTGCTGAGTCAAGATTCTGTATTTTGGGCCTGACATATTTACACAATTGGGTCCTGAGTGAGTCCCCCAAAGAGTTTGGTGAAGTAATGAAAGGAACAGTCTAGAATTACAAACTGGAATTTGTGTTTGAAAATAAAATATGGAACTTTAGCTGCAAGCAGAGTTGTCAGGAATAAACATTAATATTAGGAAGAGATGCAGGGAAGATGATTTGCATTATGCATGGAGCTGGTCCCCAGAGTGCAGAAACTGAGACCGATTTGTGACTGCATGACTGCATGGACTAAAGCTAAATTTTAATTAAAGATGACTGATTGGTGAGCATTCTGTTAACTAAGCTTTTCATTCGACTTTTTTCCTCCAGAATCTAAAATACCTTTTGAAACTAAGTTTGCCAACTTTACTGGAAAAGAATAAGAGCATGGCACTGGATTCCAATGAACAATATTATAACAATGGACTGGAACTCATAACAGGGCTAATTAGTATTAGTAATTATTATAAACTCATACCTCAGAAATAGAAAAATGACAGGAAGGTCATAGGACCAGCAGCATACACTCATTGATCTTTACTTCATTAACAAGAAGAAAATAAATGTCAAATAACACGAGCAAACATTTTATCCCATGGGGGATTATTTTCTTTCAGTTAAAAAGGTTACGATTTGCTTGGATTTAAAAACATTCAAATACAAAATGAAATTATTCTTCCTAGTCCATAATGTTTGCCAACTTTCAGTTGATTTCTCATCCTAAAATAAAATCAGATTGGCATATGAAGTACTATTTGGCACATAGCTATCTGAAAACTTACTAAATAGCCTGATGGGGTGGGGGGAAGGTGGAAGTTATGTTGTTGGGTTTTTTTTTTTGGGGGGGGGGGGGGGATTGGTGGAAAATGTCCTCTTGCCAACTGCATGTGTCTTTTCCAAAAGATCTATCCTGTGAGGTAGTTTTTAGTTACTTCAGGAGGAGGAAAAACAATTGTCCTTGTCCTTCTTGTGCAAGAAGTTGTTTTACATCTAATCTGATCTCATTCCATTTCTTAACAACTGTCGTATGAGTGTCACTTTCTCTTTGAGACTGCTTATCATTGGTGGTGTAATGCGAATTTCAGAAAAATGCTAATTAAACCAGTGTAGGTTAGATTAGGAGTGATAGAAAGATATGATTTCCAGGTAAACGAAGGCACTTAAAGTGATCTACCCTCACTCAGATGGCACACAGTAACAGTCCATTGAGATAAGCATGACATAAAAGTTCATTAGCTTCAAGTCAGACAGTACCTATTTTCCTTTTATATTATAGGCAGCACTTGTAGCAAGATTTTGTGCCCTTTTTAAGGAAGGAGGGGTTGGCATGGGAGTTCAGGCCCTTTCATTACTACAGGGTTTTGTTCCAAGTCCCTGTAAGGTTATTAAATGTCCACCACCCAAAGAGCACCTTCCGGCTGCCTCCCCTGGGCCACTTCCTACCACCCACTTTGTTCTCCAAGCCTTGCAGTCTGTCCTAAAATGGTAACAGAAAAAGGTGCTGATGGATCCTTTCAGCCTATTCTGGGCTCAGCAGACAGGATCTTATTCTTGTAGAAGGTTTCTGCATTTCCCTTCTTTAGGCAAGTCTTAAGGCAGCTCCTTTTCTCTGCCTTGTCAGTGTCCAGATGAGTTATTTGGCTCCCTTTTAAGCCCTACCTTCAACTGGAGCGTGCTCTGCTGGTGCATGGGTGAAGTCATCCGGACCCTGAGTTGTTCTTTTACCTCTTTGGTTCTATGGTGGGGTTTATGCATCCCCATCACACAGTTTATGGTCCATGCATTATTTACTGCACACCATGCAAACCCCAAATTGTATTATTATTATTAATGTCCTCACGGGTTTTTCTACGGGGTGCTCATTGTAGAATCTTGGTTCTTTACACTGCCACTTCTGCCATCCACGCTGAGCTTGTCTGTGAAGAACTAAAAACATCAGTATCCATGGCTGTCACTTACAACACTTTTTCATGAACATTGTATTTACATGTCTTCCAGCTTCTTCAACACGAGGCAAGACTCCTGCAGACAAAGCCTCCTTCACTACACAACGCTGATACATTCCCCAGAGCAGGTCTGTCCTGTGCTCTAAATGAGGCAGAAAAATGGTATGAGATCATGGGGAAAAAGATTATCATATAATCCTATAATGAATACACACAAAAGGGTAGAATTAAGATTGCCAGGCAACTTTAATTTTGGCATTTCAAAACAACTTTGCAACCTTCACTGTTCTGATTCCATCCTTGTGCCTCCTCCACCCCCAATGCACACAGTTTTTGAGATTACACCCCTTCAAATTGTTGAAACATCTTTTATTTTCAAATGGCTTGTAAAATCCAGTTTCACAAAATTAATAAAAACTTTGAGGGGCACGTAAGATGCAAGACAACAGTGAGGATATTTTGCCTAAAAACAGAAAGTGTCAAATTACAACCTCCCTACTCACACTGATGACAAGTTCCAAAGGGGTAGCCGTGTTAGTCTAGTTCAGCAAAACAAACAAGGAGTCCTTGCGATAAATACATTTGTTAGTCTTTAAAAATGCCACCAGACTCCTGGTTTGTTACGCTGGTGAGTAATTGCTCACAGTAGTCCCATTGAAGTCAATATGAGTCAGAGGGTAGAGTCTAGAGAGGTAGATGTTTTAGTCTATTTCAGCAAAACAAACAAGGAATCCTGTAGCACTTTTAAAGACTAACAAGTACAGAGAAGGGTGTTAATGATGTTAATTCAAACAGATCCAGAGGGACAGACTGCTGGCCAATCTCTGCAAAGTGAGCAAGCTATTCGAAAAGTCTGTTAGAGGGTAGCCAGCGCTGTAAACAGGAGCTATGAGGATAAATTGGGAGGAAATCACTTTTTGTAATGACTCAGTCATTCAAGACTCCTATTCAAACTCAGTCTGAAGGTATCTAGTTTGCATATGAATTCCAATTTTGCAGTTTCCGGTTCCAATCTATTTTTAAAGTCTTTTTTTGCTGAAGCACAGAAACCAGCATGGATTTGTGCCAAGAGAAGAAGGTTTAGCCCGCTAGACCTGCGAGACTATACAGAAAGGCTCCTGCCTTCCCCCATTCCTGTGCAATCTTGGTGGGCTGCTAGCCCCTGTGGCAGAGTAATGAGGGCTCTGTTGTTAGGGAATTAATAAATATTGTTATGCTAGAAGGGGTTGGTAGCTGCCAGCAAGTGTCTTTTATCTATGAGCAATCACAGGTACATTGAAGCTGACCAGTGTGCTAGCCAGACTTCACTCTGGCTAAATGAAAGAAGCAATTACATTCTTTTAGGGAATGAGAACATTGAAATAATAGAAGCCAAAACACTGGCCACATAGATGGGCAAGCACTAACTCAGAGAAAATAAGATTTTACCTGGGAACTGATTACAAATGCATAGGTTGAGGTGGTTGGACCCTGAGCTGCGGCTCTGGGTCGACCTAAGGATTGTCTGTGTGGACACAGGCAGTTGACTTAGAGCGTCTAGTATAGACGCTCTAACTTGACTTAACAAAGTCAACTTAGGGTTTTTAGGTGTAGACATACCCTTCCAGTTTAGCAGTGATTGATGACCAGAACGTATGTTCAGGCATACTTAATCACTCTGTGGGCTAGGACAGAGCTATCCATGTGAGCTACATGTCCAAATAGGGAGGACCGATGACAGCAGATAGTGTCTTTGGTGCTGGGGAGTTGAGTTTTTGAGGTAACTTCACTGTTTCTGACAAAGGCGAACTAGTTTATATGTAATAGTTGCCTTTGACGCCGAAGATCATTTTTAAGTAGAGTCCAGGTTTCAAAGCAGTACAGAAGAACTTAACATAGCTACATGCCCCAATGAAAAGCAGACTGCATCCACACTTTAAGCAGTGTGTAGCTACACATAGCAGCAGAGGTGATGCGTGGCAGGGGTCCTGTGCCCCCTCCCCAGATTTGCTGCTTGGTTTTTATAAGCATGCTCACAAGAGTGACCATGCTCAGTAAAATCTGATGAAAGACTCTCATAGGGGGAAGGGAGAAAGGAAAGGTTCTGGCAGGGAGAAGCAGCATGATACTACACTGCTAAAAATAGATATCCCATAGATGTGGGAGGCACAACACTGCTTTGTGTGCAGAAAGCCACGTAGGGTATATTCCCTAGGGTTCTGAGGTGTAGGGCATTTTACTTGCCTAAGCAATGCCTCACAGCCTACACTGCTATTTATATCCATGTGAAAGGGATCATGCTGTGCCTGTATTCTACACGCCGCTGTAAGTGAGGAGAGACATCAGCCAAACATAAGGTAGGTTTACACTCAGCTCTTTTTGCATAATCTCAGACTCTGCCATGTTATTAAAGAAAATTGGTTTCAGAACAACAAATGCCATTTAACTATTTTATTTTGAAAACAGACCTCTCTGTAGAAAAAAAGCCAAAAATAACTTTTTTTGACAGTATTTCTGCCAAAGAAATGATTTTTTTTTCAAAGACTGTCATCTGTCCAGGCTGCATGCCAGTGGTATACCAACAAGAACCTAGTGTGGTAGCTGAATAAACCCTTTTATTTCCATAAAATGCAATAACGTTAGTAAAATAAAAAAGGACATTGATCTTTAATAAGAGCTGTAAGGAATGGAGTTGCATTTATAGCTAAAATCATTAGTCTGATTTTAAGTTTTGTTATGGTAAATTAATATTCATAAATAGATACTGTTTGCAAAAATTAGCAAAGGTATTGCCCTCTAAGGTTAACCTAGACACTATCAGTGAAAAGGATACTCTTCTCTGTCGAAGACAATGAACTTCCCAATTTAAAGATGGGATGAATCAGAGTCAATTATTTTTCACTTTTTCTCCAATGAGATATGGAAAACACATTTTTATTGGCTTCACTGAACACTGTTACCAGCTGAACGTCCTACCATACTCTTTGCTGCTAAATTCATGCTTTTAATCACACTACTTTGTGTTCAAAACTATGTGAAGGTTTACACTGGACACTGGAATGCCTCTACTGCTGCATCTCCTTCTTTAGCTCTCCCACAATATGCATGAACTGGAGTCACTTTAATCTGCTTTTGACACCAAAGATACAGGAGTCCTATAAATGGAATTCTGTCCATCTACATGAAAAGCTTTTTTCATAATGTATAATAGTTTACACTACACAATTACTAACAGTAAATATAATACTATTTAAAGGTCAGCAAAATCTCATGGAATTGTATCTTTATCAATACGAAAAAATGGTTTCATGTTTGAATAAATGAATAAATTAATTTGAATTAATGAATAAAGCAAGCATATCAGCAACCATCAGACAATCTTGCAGATAATGAAAGGTCACAACTGTTCAACATGTGCACTGAGAAATGAGTAAAATTAATTTATAAATGGCAAAGTCAATAACTGTAGTATTTCCTTTCAATTTTTAATATAGCATTTTCAGTTCAATTTTGAGATCCTTTGAGTGACAGGCTAATTTTATGATCTTTGGTTTCAGTCATCATAGACCCCTCCTTTTCCTTCCAGTTTCATAGGCTATGTCTACACTTGTTAATTTAGGACGACTTTAGCTAAGTCGACTTAACAAAGTCGACTTTAAGTTGACTTTGTTAAATCGAATTAGCATGTCCACACCTAAATCTTAAGTTGACTTAGGGGGGAACTTACAAAGTCGACCTACAGCATCCACACTGGGTTACCCCTTGCCAAGTGCCAGGGGGCTCAGCCTTTGCTCCATTGTACCTAGGTACAATGGGGCAAAGAGGGACAGGGACCCTGGCAGGGCACAGGGGCAGGGTGGGCAGGGCTCTGCCCTGCCCTGTGGGGGGGCATGCCAGGCTCCCCCTGTGCCCCCCCCAGAACGGGGGACACTGGGAGAGTCTTGGAGACCCCTAAGTCGACTTAGAGTCGACTTAGGGCTACTCTGCGTCCACAGTGGCTTAAGTCAACTTTAGAAAGTTGACTTAAGCCTAAAGTCAACTTTAAACTAGGTTTAACAAAGTCAACTAATTTTCCTTAAATCAACTTAAGCTGCTTGCTTAAGTCGACTTAAGGAAAGTGTAGTGTACATGCAAAGTAAATTAAGTCGACTTAATTTACAAGTGTAGACGCACCCATATTGACTAATTGGCTTCAAAAAGATTGAGCAGAGGGAAATCAAGGGTCTACCTTAACTAGTTTACTTGGCTATGTCTACACTTGCTAAAATTAGTTCGAATTAGTTAATTCAAACTAACTAATTCGAACTAATTTTAGTTAGTTCGAATTAGCGATCCCCATTCATTTCAATGGCTGGTTAGTTGGCACTAAGAAATTAGTTAGAATTAACATGGCCACATTTGTTAATTCCAACTAGTTAGTTCGAATTAACCCTTTAGTTCGAATACCCTATTCGAACTTATTAGTTCAAATTAAGGAACCCTTAATTCAAACTAACTAAAGCCTAGTGTAACCATGGCTTTAGTTAGTTTGAATTAAGCCTCCTTAATTCAAACTAACTTTCCGGTGTAGACATAGCCCTTGCTTTTAAAGGTGCTAAACTGCATTTACCCTACTTCAAATGAAGTCAGCTAGTGAAATTAAAAGGAAAAAAACACCAACAGCAACACTGTATTTTCCCTAGTGCAGACAAGATTTTTCAGTTTCAGATTGCAAAAATCACTCAGTGAATATCAGGGCTGAGTTTCACTTGGTTATTCCTTGAACCTAAAACCTTGCATCCACAAACTTTGTAAGTATACTCTCTATGGCTATGTCTACACTGGCAAGTTAGTTCGAATTAAGGAAGCTTAATTCGAACTAACTAAAGCCATGGCTACACTAGGGTTTATTTAGTTAGAATTAAGGGCTTCCTTAATTCGAACTAATAAATTCAAATAGGCTATTCGAAATAAGGGTTAATTCGAACTAGTTAGTTCGAATTAACCAATGTGGCCAGGTTAGTTCGAACTAATTGCTTAGTTCGAACTAACCGGGCCATTGAATTCAATGCAAATCGCTAATTCGAACTAAGCAAGTGCCAGGAATGGCACTTGCTTAGTTCGAACTAAATTCTTCTAGTTGGAATTAAGTTAATTCGAACTAACTAAAATTACCGGTAGTTCGAATTAATTAGTTCCAATTAACTAATTTGAACTAGTTTTAGTAAGTATAGACATAGCCTGTGCTATTATCTACATCACTGATGAAAATATTGAACAGAACCAGACCCAGAACTGATCCTTGCAATACCCCACTTATTATGCCCTTACAGAATGACTATGAACCATTGATAACTACTCTCTGAGAGCAATTATCCAGCCAATTATGCACCCATCTTATAGTAGCTCCATCTAGATTGTAATTCTCTAGTTTGTTAGGAATTTCTTAGGAATTCACTGTTTTGGGCTCTAGCTCCAAAAGACAATATAGTGGGCATCACAAGAGCACCTTCTTATGCCATGGGGGCATCATGTCTAACTCTCTGGGGACAAATGCAAGCCTGGGTCAGGGCACTACCTCAAAGGGACTAGCCTGCCAATACTCTTGATGGCAGTGCTGGATGGAAGTCAAGGGCCCCTCTTGCCTCAATCCTTGAGTAGTGAAATAATTTTAGTGGAGGCACCCAGAGACCTCCTAGTGTGATGATTGGTTCCTTCTGGAGTATGGAGTATGAAGTATGGGAGCCCTCAAGAACTGGCAAAGGATCAATGGAGTGCAAGTGACTGCACTTGGCCTTCCCTCAACAGGAAATATGGATGATGCAGTTTTACTAAGAAAGGTGTGGCCTGGTTAAAGCCCATGCCACATGTCTTGGTCTTCTTTCATGCAGCAAGCACATCTGTAGAACTTTCCTGACTCATAAGTGTTCTGTGAAGATAATTCAGTAATGCCTGTAAAACTCTCAGGCTCTGTCTACACTAGAACACTTAAGTCGACTTTATTAAGTCGACTTAATAAGGTTGACTTTAAGTCGACCATATTAAGTCGACTTAACAAAAGTCAACTTAATTTTTCTAGTGTAGACATAGCCCCTTTTCGAGCTTATTAAGTCGACTCAACACTTTAAGTCGATTTAATAAGGTCAATTTAGGCGCTAATCACCATCCACACTGACTTAAGTTGACCTAATAGGGTCGACTTAAGCATTAAGTCAACCTAAAATGAGGTATTATTAAGTCAACTTAACTTTTCCTCAAGTCAACTTAAGAAAACGCTTAAGTCAACTTAAGGAAATCCCAGTGTGGATGCGGAGTAGTTTAGGTCGACTTAAGCCTCCTTAAGTCGACCTAACTTGTCAGTGTAGACACAACCTCAGATATTACAATGATGTGTGCCATAGGAAACTCTATCAATACTTTTCCATTTGTAACAATTTTTTAACAACACAAATGAGCTGTAACATGGTTTCTGGTTTGACTGTGAACACTATGCCTGACTGAAAATTTGTATTCACCTGTTACAATTATTTTTCTCATATAGGATTTTTACTCACTTTTTGCACCACACTTTTTCTGGCTACTGTCTTCCATTTAGCTTGGAAGTGTCAAGAAAACTGATGTCTGAGGCTATGTCTACACTCGGAAATTTAAGTCGACTT